>LPNX011133050.1:378430-401425 GCA_001517045.1 Pseudotsuga menziesii
TTGCAGCCCGGTCCACCGAGTTTTTGTTATTTTGACTTAATGTATGCAATGCAAATGCCTAAATAACAAATGCAAGGTGATAAAGATGCAAGGAACTACACAGTGTGATGCGCAGGTTCTTACCTCTCGTCTTAGGTTCACAAACATCTAAATCATATATGCAGCCATGAAGTAAATCAATTAATTATCTAATCACCTATCTATCTATCCCCAGGGAGCCAAAAGAATGATTATTTGTGAGTAATGTGTTATGTCCATGTATGATAAACAGAAATTATAGATAGTTGATATTCATATTTACAACACATGAATGAGGAAAATATTCCAACAATCAGATAGCTAATTGTTATATAAGCAACATACATTACTCTTGGTGAACTTTCCACAAAAATAAATCAGCAATCATTCAACAAGACATAGGTCATAAGGTTAGAACGATCTCACGATTCATGGACACAAGCTGAAAAAATAAAGTAGTTCATCTTTCCGCCATCCATTGTATAGCATTAGGAAATTTCACAATCTCTTCCTCCAAACGGCAAACTGTAATTTTTTATTGCAAAAGGAAATAGTTCTTCTTACAATATGTATTTCAGTATTACTGGGGGAAAAAGCCCTTTTTCTCTTCTTGATCTATTACATTTATACAAAAAGAGTGAAATGGTTGGGTTTCCCAAAGTAGCCTTTGGGCTTCCCAACCTTTCATTTTCCCAACGCTTTGCTTTTTCCCAATACTTTACTTTTACAAAAAATATTACAAAATATAAAGATGACACATCCCCTACGAAGAGGGCCCAGCTTGGTTTTCTAGGAACTTCTTCCACGCTGCAGCCTCACTAGCGATGCCCTCAAAAGTGCTAGGCTCCAAAAACTGAATATTTATCTCAAATTTCTCGGCTTTATTCTTGATAGCCTCGATCCTTGTTGGGCTCAAACAAAGCTGATCTTCCAAAAATTGTACACTAATGGCTGGGTGGCCCACCTCATTCTTCAAAACTAGGTCATCAATAGCCTTGATCTATTGTGTTCTGGCCTCTGCATCCTGATATCTGCTCTGCAATATCTCTATGAAGGTTTCATGGTCTGGGAGCTCATCAAGCTTATGCTCAGTGTCTGTTTGACACCGGTTAAATGTATTAAGGAGCCTCCTGAAATATTCTGAGCATGCTCCCTGTGCCCTTTTGACGGTCTTCTTGAAGTCTTCCGTAGTGCTGACAGCGAACTCTACTAGGTCATGATCTCTTTTAAGGGCTTGATGGTCTTTGGCTGGTAGTTCTGCTGGTGTCTCTGCATTGTTCTCCGGCCTTGCCATTCTGGCTTTCAAAACTTCAAGAACTTCCTGGGATCTGTCGACGAAGTAGGAGGAGGTCTCCATGATTTCCCCTAACCGGTTGTCAATCTGAAGGACCTTACACCTTTCCTCCTCTAAAGCAATCTGTAGCTGGAGCATTCTAGTTTTCTGCGCTAAGATATGTTCTTTGAATGGCTGGAGCAACGAAGAGATCTGTTCCTGATGTTCCTTTATCAGATCTTGGGAGTGCATATCATTGGCTGTCAAGATGATCCTCTGCTGCTCCTCTAGCTCCTCCACCTTTTCCAGCAACCGCTCCTTCTCCTTCTTCAACTCTTGATATTCGGCTTGCACTTTCTCAAGGTGTTTTTGTGTAGTCTCATGAGCTTGTCTTTCTTCATGTAGGGCCTGCAATTCAGATTCAGCAGTCTTCATCTCCCTCTGTAAGTGTTCAAATTTCCGCTTTAACCTGTTTCCTTCCTCTCTCTCTCTCTTCAGGGTATCCTTCAGCTGAGCAGAATATTTCTTGTACGACTCCAGTTCAGTCATCACCTTGTCTATGTTATCTTCTTAGGCATGTAGTATTGCAATCCCAGCCCTTATGGTAAGTCTTGGATCTAGGTCCGTTCCTAGCATAACAGTAGTATCTATTATCATTTTTCCCGGCATACCTTCTGCTTCTACCTTCCTTTCCATCCTCTTCATTATTCTCTTGGTATCCCTATCATAATAGACAATATTGAAGTCGGGGACTTCTTCTCCCTTTTTCTGGATGAAAGGCACTAGCTGGAGCATAGGGGCCACAGGGATGCTAGCAGCGGGTACTTGAGAGATCTGTACCTCGGGGTTTCCTCCTCCTGGGTCTGCCCTGCTGCTGTTTCAGAGACTGACTATTGTGTCAACTCTATTCTTTCAGCCTCCTGCCTTTGGAGCTCCTCCTCAAGATTTCTCTTTGCTTCTTCAGCTGCTTGTCTAGCTGCTTCCTCTGTTTCTTTGGCTGCCTCTTTTGCTATCTCAGCTGCTTCTTGGGCAGCTTTACTTTTCTCTTCTTCTCCCTTCTGCAGCCATTCTGCAGCCTCCTTTTCCAACCTCTGAGCTTCTTCATTCCTCCTTTTAATTCCTTCTTCAGCCTTTTCTGTTCCTCACCTTTCCCACCTATGGTGGTGATTTTCTTCTTAAATCTTCTGTTTAGTGCCGTCATGTTTGGAGCATTCCAGAAGATAGATTCTTCCTTATCGAAATGATGGGTATATTCGAAAAACACCTTATGCTCTTTACAGTGCTCTGCTATTTTACCGAGAGTATCATTTCATCGGAAAGGCATCTCACCAAAATGGAAGTTTCCTAGTTCCTTTATGAATTCGGCAGCTTGTTTAACCCTGGTGAATTTGTTGCTACCTAGCCTGAATGCTAAAGGAGGGTAGGTAGTCTTCTTGTGTTGGAACAAGAAACTACCTATTCCGTCAATGAACACCTGCCTGACTGCCTCTTTATGGACTATATAATCCGTTGCATATTTGGGCAGCAGTAAATGAGTCTTTGATCCTCCATACATTCGGATGTACATGCCATTTTCAATGAAGAAATAATCAGCGTATTCTCCTATTACCTGCATGGCACCTTCTGACATATAGTCACATTCCTTCCGGAAAATGAGCTGGTAGAGTGGCATAATGAAGTGCTCGCAGACCTCTGTGTAATGGCTATGGTACTGGTGAGCCCACAATGGTCTATAAGCGGCATACACAGGCATTCTTTCCCTGTCCCAGATGCATTTGAGACTGGGGAAGGGCTGGTTACACAATATGCAATCTATCAATATTGAACTCATGTAAAACTCGGACCTTTTCTGAGCTTCTCCTCCCAAGGCTGCGGCCAAGCAAGAGGACAGACTGCTTGACACAAGGCTGGCCCAATTGAAGACTGTTCCTTGGGTTGCCACATGAAAGATAATAGGTATCCATTCAAGCTTAAAGAGTCTTCCATGAGCTCTTCCAAAGATCCTATTTAGCATCAGCGCTATAAACTGGTAGGGAGCCCTCAAGCTCGTTGTATCATACTCACCGGTCTGTCTATATCGGTACAGCTTTCCCTGCAAGAGCATTTTCTTAAGAGTTTCCACCAGGTCCATTATGATGTTGTCCAGCCAATCGTCAGATAAGAAAACCTGGGGTTCTAGTAGGTGATAGGCCAATGCCACATAGCCAGGGCTAAACGCAGCATAGCCCTGTCCTTCAGAGTTTCCTATGATCATTGTGGTTGTATTTACATGGGGCAAAATCCAGCCAATTACCTCAGAGCATGGGAACAGCTCTGGTCTGGTGGCAACTTTCATGATAGAAGACTTCTCTATGTTAGCATAGATAGATTCTTCTTTCTGGATCGGACGGGAAACAATTCCGGATCAGAGGGCGAAACCTTAAACCTTTCCGCAACGTCGAAAAAATATAACATACATCCGTCCACAGTGATGAGCAAAGCAAAGACTAAAGATCGGGCGTCGGACGCTTATAGGATCGAAAGATGAAAGCCAACACTTTTTCGCAATGGTGGAAGGAAGAATGATAAAGCCTCCGATTTAAAACCAATATCCCACCGAGGCAAAACACAAAATCAGAAAGAAAATCAAATGTGAAATCCCAAACTCATCCGCAACGGCGGAGGCCAAATACAAACATCGTCCGTAACGGCGGAGAGAGCGATGGCAAAAAGCTCCAATACACAGCCAAAAGGAAACCAAAACATAAGTCGGAAATAAAAAGGAAAGCAAAACCCGAACTGATCCGCAACGGCGGAGGCTAGGGGCGAAGATCCGTCCGTAGCGGCGGACAGGGAAATAATCATACCTTCCGACGCAGAACCAAAAACCATCCACAACGGCCGAAAAAGATGAGGCAAAAAACCTTCGCAACGGCAGGAAAATCAAATGAACTAACTTCTGATTCAGAATGTTTCAAATGTGCTTAAGGGGAGCGATAAAGATAGACCAAAAAATGGATTTACTTCAAGAAATCAGAACAAAACAATGGGTAGCCCAATCCAGCATAAGCAAGCTTTTCTTAAAAAATCTTAGACCAATTTCAAACAGAAAAACAAGCTAATTCAAGCAAAGGAGGGTCCTAAAATTTTTAGAATTTTGGGAAATTGTTGCAGCTGCAACACATTGTTATTAATCAGTTGTTGTCCACATATATTAAAATCACAAAGGAGGAGAAATGGATCAGTCGGTTATGTTATTTTCCAGACTCATGGGATATCTTGGTTGTGGCTATTGGAAGCAATAATACAACTTTGAAGATTGATTATGTGTTTGCATCTCTATTGTCAAATGGTATGAGATGAAATAAAAAGGAAGGTTTGATCCATGATTCGCTAGTCGTGAGAGGTCGATTGATCGATAGAGCAAAAGGAAAATCCTTCGATAGAGGATCAAAGTTGAGGGGTATATCTATGACCATATCTAAATCCTTTGGTCTGATAATGAGGAAATGTTGGAAATGCGGAAAGGTCGATCATTATAAGAGAGACTACAATTCAATGGTTGTCGAGAAGAGAGAAAGATCTGAGGAAGCACAATCGACTAGAAGTAAGCCTTCAACTGAAGAAAAAGGGGATGTGTATTTGGACTCAAAAAGTACACATAGAACATGATTCTTGGTTGATCAACTCTGACACATACTTTCATATGACACCATGAAAATAATGGTTCTGTGAATATGAGAAGTTTGACGATAGTGACGTTCTTATAAGAGATTATTTATCGATTAGAATTGTTGGACAAGGTATAGTTTAACAAATATTAAAAGATGGAAGGGGAGGAACTCTTATAGGTGTGTTCCATATCCCAAGTTTGGATCAAAACTTGATATATGTCGGTAATATGAGGAATTCATATGTGCATTATGTATTTGAGAAAGATACGTGCGATATGGTGTGAGGAGTGATGGTAGTGATAAGAGGAGTTAGGACTAGAACATTATACAGGCTATTGGGAATAACATACACCAATGGATATGCAACTATAGTCTTTCCTGATTCTGATGATATATCCTCCTTTCTAGTCAACTCGACCATGTTGTGGCATTAGCAGATGGGACACATCAATGACAAAGGACTCCATGCTATGCACAATAAAGGTATTGCATTTATGGTAAAAATATTCATTTAAGTTTTTTATTTGAAAGTAATAGGGATAAGAAAATATTCGAGTAATAAATAGTGATGTGTATGAACCAGTACCAGTCCCATCACTAGGAGGATCGCAATATTCTGTATCTTTCATATATGATTTCTCCATAATGACATGGTTGTATTTTCTGAGGAAGAAATATAAGGTCTTTAAGAAGTTTCAAGAGTTCGAATATCTTGTCGAAAATGAAACTGGAAAAAAGATCAAGGTGTTGAGAACTAAAAACATAGGATAATTATGTGGTAAGGAAATCAACCAGTTCTTTCGACCTCATGATATAGCTCGAGAAAGCACAACTCCAGACACGCCTCAACAAAAAGGTGTTCCTAAAAGAATGAATATAATGTTGATGGAGAAAGCAAAGAGCATGCTCAGTGGTGTAGGCATGGCACAAGAATTCTAGGAAGAAGTAGTCGACATCGCATATTACCTAGTAAATAGGTGTTTGTCAATGACTCTAGTCGATAAGACTCCATATGAGGCTTGGGATTGTAGGAATCCCTCTCTTGCACATCTCAAAGTCTTTGGGTATTATTCCTTTAAGCGTGTCCCAAAAGATAAAAGAAACAAACTCGACAACAAGTTTTAAAATGTATCTTCATCGAGCATAAGGATGGAGTGAAGGGGTATAAGTTATGGAATTTGGTCACAAGGAAGGAAATTTATAATAGATACATGATATTTAGAGAAGTCAAAGGTACTTTCAATATTTAAGACATTAGAAGATAAAAGAAACCATAAAAGCAAGAGTTCAAAATGAACGATGAAAAACTGGGTTTAGACGAGTCCACTGAATCTGACGAAGAGGTGGAACAACATACTCTGGTTGTTAGGAGGTATGGTTGAGCAAAGAAACATCCTGAAATGTATAGTCCACCTGATTTTCATTTTTCTTTTGCATTATTTTCCATTTAATATTATCCCAATTTTGTAAAGGAAGAGATAAACTCAACAGAGGGTAAACTCTGGAAAAGTGCCATGGAAGAAGAAACGAAGTCCTTGAGGAAGAATAAAACATGGGATCTTGTCACATTACCAAATGGAAGGAATCCCATCGGTAGCAAGTGGGTATTTAAGGAAAAGATGGACGTAGCAAGACATATCAAGAAGTACAAAGATAGACTGGTAGAAAAATTATATTCCCAAGTCAAGGGAGTCGGATTTGGTGATATATTTTCTCTTGTTGCAAAGTTAACTTCCATAAGGTTATTAATGTCTTTAGCTGCAACATCTGATATTAGGATAGACATGTAAAGATGAGATTTCTTAATATTGATCTTAAATAATAAGTTTATATGAAGCATCCTAAAGGATTAACATTGAAAGGAGAGGAGGAGTCAATCTGCAAGCACAAGAAGTCCCTCTATGGTTTAAAGCAATCAGCCATGATGTAGTACCAAAAATTTGATATGTATATCTAGCAGCTAGGGCTTATGATAAGTCAGGTTGATCGATGTGTGTATGGAAAGAAAGTCGGTGATCACTTTATATATCTAATTTTGTATGTCGACGACATGTTGTTGGTTGAAAATAACATGGATCTAATCAAGGAGGTGAAACTATAGTTGTACTACAAGTTCAACATGAAATATATTGGTGCAACTCATTTCAATCTTGCAATGGAAATAAAGAGAGATCGAGTGGGTAGAAGGATCTAGTTAAGTCAAAGTAAATATGTTGAGACAATTTTAAATCCTTTCAACATGTAGGAGTGCAAATTGGTCAAGGTCCCTATTCCTGTAGGAGTTATCTGTTGAACAATGTCTTAAGACACAGGAAGAAACAGAGTACATGACATGTGTGTCCTATGCTAGTGCTTTAGGTAGTATGATGTATTCATTGTCATGTACTCGAATTAATATTGACCATGCAGTGGAAGTATTAAGCAAATACATGTTGACACTTGGAAAGGAGCACTAGACCACATTCAAGAGAGTTTGTGTGGCACAAAGGATTATGCAATGTCCTACCAAGGAAAATCTGAAACTAATAAGAAAATATCTATACATGGTTTTGTTGACTCCAACTAGGGTGGAGATCTCAACTGTAGACAGTCGACTAGTGGATATGTTTTCAAGTTATTCAGTGGGGCAGCCAATTGGATGAGTAGGATTTAGTCAGTCGTTTTATTGTCGACTATTGATTCTGAATACATGGAAGCCACTCATGGAAACAAAGAGACAGTTTGGTTGTAGAGATTGTGTTAAGAGGTTGGGTTTAAACAACAAGTTGTTAGTTGGTTGGATTGTGATAGTCAAATTGCAATATTCTTGGTAAAGAAACATGCATACCATTCAAAGACAAAGCATATTGATGTGTAATATCAGTTTGTGGGAGACATGGTGGAAAACTAGAGTGTTGTTGGAAAAGGTAGACACTGTGAAGAATATAGCAGACTTTTTGACTAAGTATGTGAGCATTAGAAATTTTACTTGGTGTAGGAATCAATGGGATTTTAATCCCTGCTTAAGTAAATTGAAAGTCTGAAATCTCCTATGTATGCAAAGAAGACAACAAGTGGGAGAATGTTGAAGGTGTTACATTCTTTGCATGTAAATCATGTTGGGAATGTTATATTCTTTGCATGAAAATTGACTAGCAAAGTCGATAGTCTACCGGTATAAGTTGACTGGAGTTACAATCAACATATGGTGGAGATATAGTCGATTGAGCAACCAGAATAGTTGTTTGGTCGAAGGAAAGCAAGTGGTAGATTGGAAGTGAAGAAAACAACCAAATCTCATTGGGAAATTGACCAAAGTTGACCCAATCAAGTTAAATATAAACAAATAATTGAAAATAATTAGAAAGTTATGGATTGTCATTAATGAGTAGTTGGTTGTATTTCATATATAAAATAAGATATAATGGCTATGGAAATAATGAAGTGTGTTTGTATCATGATCATGTAATGAAATGTGATTGTGGTCTTAGCAAGTCACGATTGTAAACACATTTTATGAGTGCTTGATTAATAGATGAGTTGAAAGCTCATTGGTTTGTTGGTTTTACCCCAGAGAGGGGTTTATAAGATAATTTCTATAACATGGATTTGATAAAGGAGGTAAAACTGCAATTGTCCTCCAAGTTTGACATGAAGGAGCTCAAAGGAGAAAATTCCATTCTTAGAATGGAAATACAGAGAGATTATGTAGGTAGAAGGATCTGGTTAAGTTAGAGAAATTATATTGAGACAGCTCTAAAGCGTTTCAAGATGCAAGAGAGTATACTAGTCAAGGTTCCTATTCCTTTGGGAGTCAAACTATCTATTGAACAATGTCCTAAAACACAAGAAGAAATAGAGTACATGTTGCAAGTGCCCTATATCAATGTTATACGTAGTCTAATGTATTCTATTGTATGCACTCGACCTAATATTTCCCATGCAGTGTGAGTATTGAGCATGTAAACGTCGACACCTGGAAAAGAGCACTAGATCACAGTAAATAGAGTATTCAAGTATCTATGTGGCACAATGGATTATGCAATTTGTTATAGAGGAGAACCTAAGGGAAACAAGGAATTAAATGTACATGGATTTTTCGATTCTGAATAGGCCTGAGATATTGACCATAGACAGTCGACCGACATATATGTGTTCAAGTTACTCGACGGAGTAGCCAATTGGATGAGTAGGAGGCAGTTGGTCATTGCATTGTCGACCATTGGAATTGAATACAATGTATTTATTCATGCATGTAAGGAGGTTGTTTGGTTGCATAGATTGTGTTCAAATGTTGGGTTTGGTTAGTCTGTTGTTAGGTTGGATTGCAACAGTCAAAATACAATCTTCCCAGAAAAGAACCTAGCATATAATTCAAAGACAAAGCACATTAGTGTACAATATTGTTTTGTGAGAGAGATGGTGGAAAACTAGAAAATGTTACTGTAAAAGGTAAACAGGTGAAGAATGTTGCAGACTCATTGACCAATTTGGTAAGCATAGAGAAGTTTTCTTGGTGTACGGAAATGATGGGCTTGTTAGCCTTGTTTAAGTTACTAGAGTTCTGAGTTTCTTATTTATGCAAAGAAGACAACAAGTGGGAGAATGATGGTAATGTTATATTATTTACATGTAAATCGACTGACAAAGTCGATATTTGATGGGTATAGGTCGAATAGAGTTGGATTCGACAGATGGTGGAGATATAGGATCAACTTACTAACCAAATTAAGGGTTTGGTCGAAGGAAAATGACTAGTCAACGGAATGACCAAAGGTCAACATGCCATTGACTAAATTTGACCTAGTCAAGTTGATTGTAACCGAATAACTGAAAGCAGTTAGGAAGTTATGGATTGTCATTAATGAGCAGTTGGTTGTATTGAATCTACAAATAAGATGTAATGTCATGAGAAAGCGTTACAAGCAAGAACAAAGGATAAAATCTTCCATAATTAATGAGAGGGTGCGTCTCTCAAATAGACAATGCCCCAGCTACTATAAAAAGCAAGCCAACAATTGTATATTCATCACTTATCATATCAAATATATTTTATTACTCGTGGAGTACTATAATCTGGCTTATTTGTGCTGGTTATTTCTTTAGGAAACAACTTTATTGTTTCAGTGGTGGGTTTTTTGCCACTCAATTCTCAGAGTTTCCCTAACTTTTTGATCTTTGAACACATCCTAGCCAAAAGCCAGGATTGATTTCACAGTGGCCTTTGGCCATCCAAAAATTGCAGAGACCATTTAATGAAATTTTTTAGCAAAATTTTCAATAAAAATTCGGCTTTGAACGATTTTAAAACTTGGAAATCCTTGTTGGAGAGTAATACGCCCACTGCAAATTTGAAAAATTATTTAGAAATCGAGGCAATCAGGTTTACATAAGCATCCACGCACGAGTCAAGCTGGGTTTCAAAATCGCTACATCATGTAGCCATTTGTCGCTGCAATATTGTCGTATTATTTATTAAAATCATATCACTTTCAATAGCCTGAAATGACAAGTCAAATATATTAACAATTGGCAAATATAAAAATAATTACGTGCTAATCAATAACCAAAAGTGTCCGTAGGAATTAACGCGACGGTTGGAGGATACCTTAAAGTTTGTTGTCATAAGTTAGCATTGGTTTCAAAAATCCTATAAGGAGGCGTAGATCTAAACACATTAAATTGTAATATAATTTTATTAAAACTCCACAAGTTATTAAAAAAGACCAACCACTATTTTGTGGGTCACAAACTTATTCTATTTTTAAAGGAAGGAGTGAGGAGTATTATTATAAAGGCGTTGCATTTTTCACGAAAGGTTGCAACTATTATTATTATATAACATCTAGATTTCAATACAAGGGAGGAGATAATAAACCATTCATATGTTTCCAAAAATATTAGAAGTACTTTAACGTTATAAAAGATATTAAGTTAATATTAGAAGTATTTTAACGTTATAAAAGATATTAAGTAAACCTTAAGTTATATTTCAAAGTTATAAAAAAAAAAGAGTATTATAAATAATATTTAAGTTTTAAATCAAAGAATTATAAAGGGAGTTTATTGTAAAAAGTTCAAAACTTAAGTATTAAAGTATTATTTAAGTGGTGATCAAGTTATTTTTGAAAGGAAATTTAGGCGAAAAAACTAATGGGGTCTAATAAAAAAGAACATGGAAGATTTCCAAGCACTTTAAAAGCTTATGTTTCAATGTTACTCCAAATAAAAGGAAAAATTAGAGGAAAAGACATTACTATTTCTATTGCTCTTGGTGAACGCAATAATTATATTAGTGATGAATTTTCTAATGAGTTAGAGATTTCGAGGACAAATATAAGTGAAAGGTTAGACTTTTGGAATAACAAAGAATATGCAATAAGTGATTTACAATGGAACATTAGAGATTGTACTGGTGTTTCGCAATTTATAGTTAAATCCTTATGAAGTAGTAACGGTGACCTAGTTTTGGGATTACCGTGGCTAAAAACATTGGGGAATTTTATCTTAAATGCTGAAAAGAAGTTTATGATATTTCCCTACAAAAAGGAGAAAATCACTTTACATGACATTAACATGAAAACAAAATCAAAAGCGGCGTCATCCGAAGACTTTAGAAAATTATCAAAAATGATGTCGTAAGGAGATGGGAAATCAACACAAACGATACACAAGGAACCCGACAAGGCTATTGCAAGTAAAGAAGAGGAGATCTCTCGTTTAAGAGATCATAATCATAAATTACTTCTACAAATCAAGAAGGCAAAGGATAAGGTTCAACACAATCAACAGTTAGAAGAGGAGAATCAAGATCTTCAAAAAGAATTATCATGCAAAGACGAAGAAAGCTCTTCCTTAAAAAGGGTTAATCAGGAATTGCTTGAGCAAATAAAAAACTTAAAGAAAGAGAACCCAATAATCAAGGCAATCAATATGACGTCATCAAGTCAAACTATAAAGAAGAAATCTTACCCTTAAAGAAAGTTAATCATGACATGCTTATACAAGTTAGGAATCTAAAGTAGGAGAATAAATCTTTACAAGAAAAACTAGATTGCAAGAGATCAAGTGTCGACAAAGAAATAATGACTAGCACAACCGAGAAGTCATCAAAGGCTCAAATTCAAACATCGGAAAAGAGAAGCAATACAAAGCTCGGTAAGGCTCAAAAGAACTATCTTATTGTCATGTCGCTACAAGCATTAATAAAAAATGGTTTCGAAAAACAATTACAAAAATCGTTAGAAGCACCAAAAGTTGAAGTTCTAGTAAACACTTCACAGGTGATTCAAGTTTTGTATCGCCATCCAAATCACAAGAGTCGTTATGATAGATGACAAGATCAAAATGAAAATTACTAGTATTATTCCTACAAAGAGCAAAGACAAAATCGACAACTCTCGACAATCGATCCGCAAACAATTTCGTTAAAAGTAGATCTCGAATGGATGACTTCACAAATGACGCAACATTTCCACACAATGTTTAAAAGAATGTATCGTCTTATTTCTTCAAGTGTTGCAACTACCAACACACAATGTTAAGAGAAAGCGTTACGAGCAAGAACAAGGGATAAAGTCTTCCATAATTGTGCTTTGAGGACAAAGCTTCCCTTAACGGGGAGAAAATGTAACAACTAATTAATAAATACATAAATATTAAATACAAGTAGGATTACTAATTAATGAGAGGATGCGTCCCCTCAAATAGACAATGCCCCAGCTATTATAAAAGCAAGCCAACAATTGTATATTCATCACTTATCATATCAAATATATTTTATTACTCATGGAGTACTATAATATGGCTTATTTGTGCTGGTTATTTCTATAGGAAACAACTTTGTTGTTTCATGTAGCATGATGATGTAATGAAGTGTGATTTGTGGTTTTAGGAAGTCGTAGTTGTAAACACTTGTTTTGAGTTTTTGATTAATATATGAGTTGAAATCCAATAGTTTGTTGGTTTTCCCAAGAGAGGGGTTTCTAAGGTAATTTATGTGTAATGCATTGATATGATGTGTTTTGTTGCTTATGTTTAATTGTGTTTAACTATATGAATCAATTTGCAAACCTATTGTAATCTATATCAAGAACCAACAATTCGACAGTCAAAGTCAATAGTTGACTGGTAGCAAGTCAATTGGAATTGAACTCGAAAGACAGCACAATATTGGTTGATGGATCGACTAGTATAGTCGATTGGTCATTGATCATGATTGGTCGATGGGAAATTCGATGAGCACAAAGCAGTTATGGATTCAACAAAAACTTGGATGACAAGAGGTTCAATGAGTGATCAACTATGGTTGACTTATTCAAGTCAATTGTAACAAAATAAATACATTTAGTTAGGAAGTTATGTATTGCCATTAATGAGCAATTAGTTGTAACTAATTGAGTACCACAAGTTGGTGTATGAGTTGGATCTATAAATATGATGTAAGGGAAAAGGTTATGTATGACGGTGAAGGAAAAGTACTTGTTCAATAGTACTGAAATCATTCTTGAGTTGTAGTGATCTTGTAAATCATTGTTGTAAACACTGGTTAAGGTTGTTGTTTATATATGAGTGGTAAAGATCACTTGTTTGCTTGTTTTCCCTGGTAGAGGAGTTTCCAAGGTAATTTTTGTGTACAATGTGTGACTATGTTTTTTTCCACTGTTAATTATATTATATGTTTAACTGTAAGAATCATCATGCATGCTCACTCTAATAGATATTAGAACCCACCAGTGAAAGCTAAAGGATGGATCTTGATGGGGAGCTTCTTGATTACAGAGAGGATGACCACATGATCAATTCACTAGTTGTATTCCATACCCATGAATAATTGATTAAATTTTGGTGGTGTGCAAAGGAATTTAATGCAATTGTTAGAGAATATTTTCCCATAGTAGGTATTGTAGCTAAGGTAATAAATGGTGGTAGGATGTGGGCTCAAAGGTCCATTTCCATGCAAACAATACATGAGCCCTTTGACCTAGAAGGTAGGTATCAATCCATGTGAAGGAAGTAGGTAAGGAAAACTTTGTTTCAAGGGATTTAATTACTTTGCATTCCACTCCATTATAGTTTCTAGATAGTTCTCCTTCTCATAAGGTTTGTCACATGCCCCAATTTGCAAAACAATTTAATGTTATTGAGGAACATTATGTTATATTTTATGTTAACTTTGTAATTGATGACAAAGTGGGGTCAAGGATAATTAATGTATTTCAGAATATTCTATTAATAAATAAATAAATGATGAGACAACAGCTGAGGGAAGCTTTTAAAAGAGTGTCAAATGGTCACTTGGTGGAGGAGACTAGGTGGAGAGTATACTGACAAGTGGCAGCATCCTCAAACTACTCCTAACTATTGCAGGTGGCAAATTCCCTATATTTGTGTTCATGATTCCTCAAGAAAGTGGAATTGGAGCAGGTGGCTCATTAAATAAAAACTGACCCAGAAGACCTAGGCATTTGTTATAAAATTTCCCATTGAAGACAACTGAGGCTGCTCATTCTGGAATTGTGATTCATTCAGGGTGAATGAAGTGCACATGAGAAATTCGATGGTGGGGACTTATTGAAGTGAGTTTGAGGGGTTAACTACCGAGAACTGAACTTATGCAGCTGTTAGGCTGAAGTTCTTACTGTTGTGAGCAGGTTTGGATTACTACTGTAATTTGACCAGTCAGGTGACAGAAGGTCTTAAGGACACATCCTTCTCCCAGTACTCTACCAGGAGGACCAAGAAACAGGCTCGGGGGTCCTAAGGAAGTGCATACTAAGCTTTCTCCAAGAGTTGGTTGGGAGGAACAACCTCCTTAAGCTGTTGTCACCTCATCATTTGATAGGTTTTTATTTGTTCAGGTTATTTATAATTTATTTATAGTTTTCAGCAAATGTTTACTAGTTTTTCAAAGATATGCATGTGATTGTTTTGTTAGGGTTTATGCAGAAAAGAGCATGGTTTATTGATAAATTAGTGATTTGTAGATTATGTTTAAAACAATAGTGTTATTGCTAAATGAAAAGTGAATAGAAATAAATTACGACACTGTATTTTTTCACGCCTTGTATAGACTGTACTCTAGTACAGTTGGTCGATTAAGTAGATGTGATGATTTGTTTACCAACTCTGAATGAAAATTTCAAATTATTTCTTTTATAGATCCATATGATTTATTTACAGAAATTTTTGTTGTACTTACTCTATCTATTGAAAGTAACTATACTATTTAATCACAGGAAAAGAATAGATTGTATATTAATTATTAGTAGTCATACTATTCACGGAACTATTACTAGTACTAATATTATTATAAACATAATAAATAAAGTCAAATAAACCAATATAGGAATAGTGAAAGATAGCATTTAGTGTTTGAACCTAGATAGTACTCAATGGGTCTTTATAATAATTTACTTCTAGTTCATATTTACATTCTATATTGGAAAACAGATGTTGTTTATACTGTAACCCTCGAGATTTACTTAGGGTTTACAAGAGGTAGGTTTTATCCCTAAAACAGACTTTTACTTTCTTAATCATAAGATAAAATTTAACAGTTGTAAATATTTATTACTGAAAGTAAAAATAGGAAATAGAACTAAAACCATTTCTGTAAAAATCCATCACATTTCAGAACTGTAGATTATCTACAAATAATGACCATTCTGAAAGAAACAGGGTACTGTATTCACCTAACAACACCGTAAAAAAAAATTCAATAGCAAAAATACCTATAAATCATTTATACTAAATGAATTTTTAAAATTTAAAAATTATGTACACTTTTGATAGAAAGAAATAAAATAGGGGTAATGGCCTGTGGCCTTTTATATTTCCGGTTGAGGCTTAAAATGAAACTATACAACTTAAAACAAATAGTAACCAAAAATGGTAATCAATACTTCCATAAGCCTAATTATTCGTTTACAAGTCTCGTTCTGTAAATTGTCAGCAAGGACCACTTAAAAGTTACAGAAATCAAACAATGGTCGAACTTGTATCATTACGGCTTAAGCCAAAAATATAACTTGAAGTTTTTACATCATCACAGGTCGTATGGGCTCTGTCACAAACGCTTAAGTCTCAGCTGCTTTAGCCTTAAAAACTCTTTACTTTTATTACCTTTTAGGGTTTAATAATTTTACAAAAACAAAATGACTTGAAGAACAACTTAACAAGGAAAACCCAGGCCGAATCCATCACTAACAGCGAAGTATTCTCATCTTGCCAACCACGACAACACCAATGCAGGAGAGAGTCCTCAGTGCAACCAAGGCTTACTAGGTTTCGTGAAGCCGTGTATGGGAGATTTGTGCCACCAGCTAACCCCTAATGCCGAAAGAAAGAACCTGCACAGAGAAAAAACCTAAATCGGTTAGAAATCGTTAAATTGAAATAAAATCTATCTCAAATTAAAAGCATGGAAGGATCATTTACCTGCTAGTGTTTAGTTTGAAGGAAGTCATGGAAACCAGCCACCTAAGACCATTTAATGGCATCTCGCCAGGAGCTAAGAAGAAACCGAGTCACAAATTTGAAGGCAAACAAGTAGCGCTCTAACTAGAATGAAGAAATATCATTTTAAGCTCTGCCAACTATTGTTATTTTATTAGAACATCAACTCCCAGTCCTCTAAGCTTTGAAGAAAAACAATTTCTACACATACAGCATGTTACAGCAACCTTTAAGCACCGAGAACTACCTTATGACCTCACAGAAAACTAGCTCACAGTGTTTTGGTCGGATGGCAACTTGCAATCGAAGGTGTTTACAGGGTCATGGTGACCACAAGCTTGCAGCTTAGCCGCACCAGTCTAGGAATTTCTTACAATGCGAAAGGAAGAGTTAGGGTTTATATCTTAAGTGAACTCGAGCTGAGGATAGAACATCCCCACGTGTCCACAAAACTTATTTCCTCATTATGGGTGCAAGTCCATAGTTGGTTATGCGGTTCAGATCTGCATTAAAAAAAACTATTGCATTTTATAATCAGTAATCTTTTAAAAGCAATATATTTCCTATCGTTTGCTGATAATGTATATATAATTGATCTTTTCAATGCTTAGTTATCAACCTTAGCATGAAGAAAAGGTTTTTCTTTCATAGTCTTATTGTAAGTCATGATGGAGAAGCTTCTTTGATAACATTGTTTATAAAAACATATGTAGAAGACACTTTTATAATAATAAATTACTATAAGAAGGAGATCCTACGATTCCTTGAAGTACCCTTTTGTTTTGGTAAAAGTTGAAAAGTAAAATGACAGCTAGAATCCAAGCAATAATAAGAACTCTTATATGATGCCAACCAACTATCTTATCTTACAGATTTTACTAAATCAACTTGTGAAAAAAAAATATAATCTATAGTTAAAGGTGCACAAGAAATTTTAAGTGATTGATACAAGTAAAAAGGAATTTCAAGATAAGAACTATAATAGTTGGAAGGAAAAATTTGTTCAACTAGGTTCATAACTCTTAATGCATTGGGTAGTTGGAGCTACAAGTATGTGTAGTTCATAGACTTATATAATAGTCTTAAATAAATTTCTAACATCCATTTAACGAGTAAACAGCTAAGAGTCGAGATAGTTTTGTTTATATAATGTGAAAACTATTTAATTACAAACCCTAGGATAAGGGTAAAAGAGATTTAGAGTTTTTAGAATTAACTTTTTCAGTAAAATAGGTTAGATTTATAGTTTATCAACCTATAGTATTTTCTATCATATTATACAAAAGATTCATAATTCTTATGATCAAAACTAGACTCCAAATGTTTGACTGATCTATACAAAAAGTCTGAGTACTATAAATTCTTCTTAAATGAACTCTAGATCAAATTTGCTATAAATTTAAAAACACAAGTACTCTTGGAATTAATTGTAATCAACCAGTAACTTGACTTCTTTTGTATAGTACTTTGATCATGCTTTTACACCCATGGAGATGCAGTTTGTTATAAATATAATTATGGAAATGTGACAATGCAAATAAGATCAACGTTACCTCATTTGACTCAAGTTGTTCTTAAATATTCTAAGACTAGCATCATATTTATGCTAGCGAAGTATCTTCTTGACTTGAATATAAATATTATTTTTACTGGAACTTACGCTTACCTGTAAAACACTGTAAAGAACCATCAGTCCCAATGTGTTAGCTTCAAGCTAGGTAAGCCCCGATCACACATAAGAAACCTTCCCTACTTGACAAAAAACAATAATAAACTTAGCATTTAAAAAAGACAGAATATCCTTTCTATTTTCTAGAAAAGTTTACAACTGTTAAACAGTGCTAACATAACTTGTTAAGATAAGCCTTCAAAGTTATACATAATCTAATAAAGAAGTAATCTTTGTCTCTTTTACAAACTGTTTTAATTATCTGCAATCAGTTAGTGGTACAATAGCATTGACATTTGACATTTTATGTTAAATGAAAAATTTTAAATTTTTACGAATTTTTGAGTTATTGCAAGTGGTATTAGAGCACAAGGTTCAAACACTGGGCCTGAATGTGGCTCAACTTGCATATGTGGAACAATAAATTTAAACAAACATACTGATGTTATTTTGCTTTGAATGATATTCCCAGAGAATTTTGTTTTCTGAGTTAATCACAGGTGTGGATAGATTGGAAGAATATACGGATGAGGAGTCTCCTTACACTGAACGAAATAATTTTCAAAAAGAACCTATACAAGAAGAGATATCCACTAATTCTTTCGAACTACTACAAACAGTTAAGGAACTAAAAACAGAGATGGAATCGGTTAAGAAAGAAAATAAGAGGATTATGAGAGCTCAGGAGGAGCTAAATCATATTTTAATGGAAAGATTTCATACTGAGGGAAAAGATAAAAGAACTAAGTCTAAAGATATGGGTTATCAACATAAAGATAAAAAGACTAAACAAGTTAAAAACGAAAGTAGCTCATCTTCTGAAGTATATGGTGATTCACATAAACAAAACTTCCATTATACTAGTGACAGTAGTGAAGATAATCACCATACTAGGAAGATAAAGTTTAAACCTTACGAAGAAATCTCAGGGGAATTCAAGAAGATCAAGCCACCAACCTTTAATGGAGAAACTAAAAAAGGGGAAGAAGCAGAATCCTGGCTGTCCGGGATGAAGAAATACTTCCAAATTTATAACTACTCTAATCAATTGAAGGCCAGGATGGCTATTTATAATCTTACGGGAAAAGCAGATATATGGTGGCAGGACTTAAAAAGAGTAAAAGTTATAAGGGAGAAAAATATAAATTGGAGTACATTTAAGGAATATTTCAAGAAGAAATTTTTATCTGAACAATATTATGAAGAAAGGGTTAAGGAATTTTACGAGCTAAAATTGGGAACAACGAATGTGAAAGAACTAAATAGTAAATTTCTAAGTCTACTCAGATATGTGTGTATATTGTGGACGAAAAACCTAAGGTACAACGGTTTCTCAGCTGTTTACTTTATCATATAAAGGACCGAATTTAGTATGACAATCTGAAAACTTTAGAATAAGCAATGAGAAAGGCGAATTTATGTTATGAACATAATCGTAAAAAGGAAATTATGACCAATTGGAAGGCCAAAAGGAATAATAACTTTGAACAGAAAAAGAAATATTTTGTGCCTAATCGAAATTTTAAGAATAGTTACACCAAAAATTTTCCTAGTAAAAATTTCCTAGGGAACAAAAGTAATTCACAGACCAATCCAAATAATCAAAGGAATAAAGAATCTGTTAACAACCATAGTAACTATACAAAGAATTTTGAATGAAAGGAACCAATAAAGTGTTGGGAATGTAATGGTCTGCATTATGCATCAGTTTGCCCCAATTGGAAGAAGATTGTTAGCAACATACACACAATACAGGAGGAGACGACTATTGGTGATCTAGCGAGTACAATGCCCAGGATCAATGCAGCATTAGAGAACCGACAAACAGATTATCAAACTTCCATGGTGGAAGTGGAAGGTAAGACAAATCAAATACCTATATCTATTTTAATTGATCCAGGAGCTAGTTTAAGCTATATTTCTCCTAATTTAGTAGAAAAGTGTAAGATTTTAGTTGAAAAGTTTGCAAGATCTTGGTTAGTTCAGCTAGCTACTGGTGCAAAGAGAAAAGTAATTAGTTTTGTTAAGAATTGTGCAGTAACTATGGATCAGTTTGAAACCTCTGTTAAGCTCAATGTGTTACCTTTAGGTTCATATGATATGTTAATTGGTATGGATTGGTTAGAACATCATAGGGTGATCCTGAATTGCTTTGATAAAACCTTCACTTGCATAAATAGCGATGGAAAGTTAATAAATGTAAAGGGAATCCCTAGGAAAAAAGCCGTAAGGAAGATTTCTGCTTTGCAGCTTAAGAGAGCTTTTAGGAAAGGCTGCAAATCTTTTGCCATAATAGTAATTAATGAATAAAATGCTAACAACAAAGATAAATTAGAACTGGAAGGTATTTCGATTTTAAGGGAATATTCAGATGTATTTCCGGAAGAAATTATGGGACTACCTCCGAAACGGGAATTAGATTTTACTGTTGAGCTGGTACCTGGTGCATTGCTCGGCTCAAAAGATCCTTATCAGATGAATATACTGGAATTAAATGAACTTAAGTCATAGTTAAAATAACTCATTGATAAAAATTACATTAGACCTAGTGTGTCTCCCTGGGGGGCACCTGTCATCTTTGTTAAGAAGAAGGATGGAACTCTACAACTATGTATAGATTACCGTCAACTAAATAAAATGACTATCAAGAATAGATACCCATTACCCCACATAGATGAGTTGTTTGATCGGCTGCGTGGAGCACCGATGTTCTCAAAGATTGATTTACGGTCTGGATACCACCAGGTCCGAATCAAGGATGAAGACATATTTAAAATAGCTTTTAGGACTCGATATGGACATTACGAGTTTGTCGTTATGCCATTCGGGATTACTAATGCCCCAGCTATTTTTATGTGTCTGATGAATAATGTAATGCACAAATATCTGGATAAATTTGTGGTCGTATTTATTGACGACATCTTAATTTATTCAAAGTCTGAAGAGGAACATAAAGAACACTTAACAATTGTCTTAAAAGAGTTACGAGAACATCAACTATATGCAAAATTTAGTAAATGTGACTTCTTTAAAGATAAAATTCAGTATTTGGGTCATGTGGTGACTAAAGAAGGAATTTTTGTTGACCCCGAAAAGATAAAGGCAATTGAAGATTGGCCAGTCCCAAAAGACGTAACTGACGTCCGATCATTCATGGGGATTACTGGTTATTATCAGAGATTCATCTAAGGGTTTTCAA
This sequence comes from Pseudotsuga menziesii, assembly GCA_001517045.1. Lineage (NCBI taxonomy): Eukaryota > Viridiplantae > Streptophyta > Pinopsida > Pinales > Pinaceae > Pseudotsuga > Pseudotsuga menziesii. Next base: position 399,679 of record LPNX011133050.1, read on the forward strand.
GAATTGCAAATCCTATAACCTCTTTGCAGAAAAATGCGAAGAAATTCAATTGGAATCAGAAGTGTGAAGATAGTTTTAAAAAGTTAAAAACATTTTTAACCACCGCACCAATTCTAAGAATTGCTGACCCTAATAAAGATTTTATAGTATGTACAGATGCATGCAATGACGGTTTAGGTGGAGTATTAACTCAGGAAGGACACGTCATTGCTTATGAGTCTAGGAAGTTGAAGGTTCATGAGAAAAATTATGCGACCTAATTAGTTGCTGTCATACATGCCTTAAAAATGTGGCGTCATCATTTAATAGGAAGAAAGTTTATATTAATGACAGATAATAAAGGATTAAAATATCTGTTGGATCAACCTAACTTGAATGTTAGGCAAGCTAGGTGGCTAGCTTTTCTTAGTGAATATGATTTTGAAATTCAACATATTAAAGGAAAGGAGAATAAGGTTTCCGATGCATTAAGTAGAAATGCAAAGCTGAATTTTACAGCAGCCATCAGCACTTATAAGACAGACTTGGAAGAACAGCTAGAAGCTGGAATGGAACAAGATGAAAATTATCGAAAATCACAAGCAAAGGTAAAAGAAAATTTAATAGAAAGTCTAAGTACATGGTACAGTTTGAATGAAAAAGGATTATTATTGTATAAAGAGATTATACGTACCTAATGTACCTAATATTAAGCTGTTAATTTTAAATGAAGTTCATAAAACTCCTTATTCAAGGCATCCAGGTTATTAGAAAACCATAACCATGCTAAGAAAGGATTGTTTCTGGCCAAACATGAAAAATGAATTGGCAGAATATATTGCTAGGTGCTTTGAATGTCAGCAAGTAAAAACTGAACATCAGCATCCAGCTGGACTACTTCAGCCATTGCTTATTCCTAGCTGGAAATGGGAGATAATTAGTCTTGATTTTATCACGGGATTACCTAGAAATTAAAACTTAAATGACTCAATAATGGTAGTTGTTGATAAGTTGAGTAAAGCAGCCCATCTTATACCTGTAAAAACTACTTATAAAGCTGCAAATATTTCTAATATTTTCTTAAAACAAATTTTTTGGTTGCATGGAATACCAAAGGTGATAATTTCAGACCGAGATCCTAAATTCATAGGTAATTTTTGGAAATCTTTGTTTAAAGGGTTAAATACTACGTTAAATTTTAGTACCTCTTTCCATCCTCAAATTGATGGACAGACTGAAAGAGTAAATCAGGTATTAGAGGATCTGCTCAGAATGTATGTAAATGAGCAACCAGGTAAATGGGAAGATTATTTACACCTGGTAGAGTTTGCTTACAATAATCATTATCAAGCTTCAGCTAGATATGGTCCCTTTGAAATTCTGTATGGAAAGAAATGCAATACTCCCATCTCTTGGAGTAATCCAGTGGGCAGGTTAATATTAAGACCTGAATTATTGAAGGAGATGGAGTTAATTGTAAAACAGGTACAAGGTAACTTGAAAGTTGCGCAAAATGGACAGAAAAGCCAAGCAGACCTTAAACAAACTCCAAAGGAGTTCCAGGTAGGTGAACATGTTTTTATTAAGGTGAGACCTAAAACGAGTTCTCTAAAGTTAGGTAGCTGTGCTAGGCTAGCACACCGATATTGTGGTCCTTTTGAAATACTATCCAGGATAGGACAGGTAGCATATTAGTTAGCTCTACCACCAAATCTAAGAGTTCACAATGTTTTTCATATTTCTGTATTAAAAAAATATGTACATGATG
>LPNX011133050.1:401457-412864 GCA_001517045.1 Pseudotsuga menziesii
CAGGTGGAACTCGAAGGATATTTTCTAGTGGAACCGGCTTGTATCCTCGAAAGGAGGGAGATCTCGCTTCGGAATCGCACCATTGGTCAGGTGAAGGTGCAATGGAAGCACCTTAGTCTAGAAGAAGCCACCTGGGCGTTGGAAAGTCATATGTGGGATGCATATCCAATTCTATTTCAAGGGAACTCTAAGGACGAGGAATAAATAACATCGAGGTCGATGTTATAAATTAAGGGGGTGTGTATGTCACATGCCTCAATTTGCAAAACAATTTAATGTTATTGAGGAACATTATGTTATATTTTATGCTAAGTTTGTAATTGATGACCAAGTGGGGTCAAGGATAATTAATGTATTTCAGAATATTTTATTAATAAATAAATAAATGATGAGACAACAGCTTAGGGAAGTTGTTAAAAGAGTGTTAACTGGTCACTTGGTGGAGGAGACTGGGTGGAAAGTATACTGACAAGTGGCAGCATCCTCAAACAACTCCTAAATGTTGCAGGGGCAACTTCCCTATATTTGTGGTCATGATTCCACAAGAAAGTGGAATTGGAGTAGGTGGCTCATTAAGTAAAAACTAACCCATAAGACCTAGGAATTTGTTATAAAACTTCCCATTGAAGACAACTGAGGCTGCTCATTCTGGAATTGTGATTCATTCAGGGTGAATGAAGTGCACATGAGAAATGCGATGGAGGGGACCTATTGAAGTGAGTTTGATGGGTTAACTGCCGAGAAATGAACTTATGCAGCGGTTAGGCTGAAGTTCTTACTGTTGTGAGCAGGTTTGGATTACTGTTGTAATTTGACTAGTCAGGTGACATAAGGTCTTAAGGATACATCCTTCACCCAGTACTCTACCAAGAGGACCAAGAAACAGGCTCGGGGGTCTTGAGGAAGTGTAGGCTAAGCTTTCTCCAGGAGTTGGTTGGGAGGAATAGCCTCCTTAAGATGTTGTCACCTCATCATTTGACAGGTTTTTATTTGTTCAGGTTATTTATAATTTATTTACAGTTTTCAGCAAATGTTTACTAGTTTTTCAAAGATATGCATGTGATTGTTTTGTTAGGGTTTATGCAGAAAAGAGCATCGTTTATTGATAAATTAGTGATTTGTAGATTATGTTTAAAACAGTAGTGTTATTGCTAAATTAAAAGTGAATAGAAATAAATTATCACACTGTGTTTTTCCAAGCCTTGTATAGGCAGTACTCTAGTACATCTGGTCGATTAAGTAGATGTGATTATTTGTTTACCAACTTTGAATGAAAATTTCAAATGATTTCTTTTATAGATCCATATGATTTATTTACAGAAATTTTTGTTGTACTTACTCTATCTACTGAAAGTAACTATACTATTTAATCACATGAAAAGAATAGATTGTATATTAATTATTAGTAGTCGTACTATTCACAGATCTATTACTAGTACTAATATTATTATAAACATAATAAATAAAGTTAAATAAACCAATATAGGAATAGTAAAAGATAGCATTTAGGTTTTGAACCTAGATAGTACTCAATGGGTCTTTGTAATAATTTACTTCTAGTTCATATTTACATTCTATACTGGAAAACAGATGTTGTTTTTATTGTAACCCTCGAGATTTACTTAGGGTTTACAAGAGGTAGGTTTTATCCCTAAAACAGACTTTTACTTTTTTAATCATAACATAAAATTTAACAGCTGTAAATATTTATTACTGAAAGTAAAAATGAGAAACAGAACTAAAACTATTTCTGTAAAAATCCATCACATTTCAGAACTGTAGGTTATCTACAAATAATGACCATTCTGAAAGAAAAAGGGTACTGTATTCACCTAACAACACCGTACAAAAAATTTCAATAGCAAAAATACCTATAAATCATTTATACTAAATGAATTTCTAAAATTTAATAACTTTGTACACTTTTGATAGAACGAAATAAAATAGGGGTAATGGCTTGTGGCCTTTTATATTTTTGGTTGAGGCTTAAGCCTACTTAAAATGAAACTATATAACTTAAAACAAATAGTAACCAAAAATGGTAATCAATACTTCCATAACCCTAATTTTTCATTTACAAGTCTCATTTAGTAAACTATCAGCAAGGACCACTTAAAAGTTACAGAAATCAAACAGTGGTTGAACTTGTATCATTACGGCTTAAGCCAAAAATATAACTTGAATTTTTTATATCATCACAGGCCGTATGGGACTGTCACAAATGCTTAAGTATCAGCTGCTTTAGCCTTAAAAACTCTTTACTTTTATTACCCTTTCGGGTTTAATAATTTTACAAAAACAAAATGACTTGAAGAACAACTTAACAAGGAAAACCCAGGTCGAATCCATCACTAACAGCGAAGTATTCTTATCTTGCCAACCACGACAACACCAATGCAGGAAAGAGTCCTTAGTGCAGCCGGGGCTTACTAGGTATCGTGAAGTCATGTATGGGAGAGTTGTGCCACTAGCTAACCCCTAATGCCGAAAGAAAGAACCTGCATAGAGAAAAAACCTAAATTGGTTAGAAATCGTTAAATTGAAATAAAATCTATCTCAAATTAAAAGCATGGAAGGATCGTTTACCTGCTAGTGTTCAGTTTGAAGGAAGTCGTGGAAACCAGCCACCTAAGACCATTTAATGGCATCTTCCCTGAAGCTAAGAAGACACTGAGTCATGAATTTGAAGGAAAACAAGTAGTTCTCTAACCAGAATGAAGAAATATCATTTTAAGCTCTGCCAACTATTGTTATTTTATTAGAACATCAACTCGTAGTCCTCTAAGCTCTGAAGAAAAAAAAAATCTACACATACAACATGTTACAGCAACCTTTAAGCACCGAGAACTACCTTATGACCTCACAAAAACCAACTCACACCGTTTTGGTCAGATGGCAACTTGCAATCGAAGGCGTTTACAGGGTCATGGCGGCCACGAGCTTGCAGCTCGACCACACCAGTCTAGGAATTTCTTACAATGCGAAAGGAAGAGTTAGGGTTTATCTCTTAAGTCAACTTGAGTTGAGGACAGAACATCCCCACGTGTCCACAAAATTTATTTCCTCATTATGGGTGCGAGTCCATAGTTGGTTATCCAGTTCGGATCTGCATAAAAAAAAACTATTGCATTTTATAATCAGTAATCTTTTAAAAACAATATATTTCCTATCGTTTGTTGATAATGTATATATCATTGATCTTTTCGATGCTTAGTTATCAACCTTAGCATGAAGAAAAGGTTTTTCTTTCATAGTCTTATTGTAAGTCACGATGGAGAAGCTTCTTTGATAACATTGTTTATAAAAACATAGGTAGAAGACACTTCTATAATAATAAATTACTATAAGAAGGAGATCCTACGATTCCTTGAAGTACCCTTTTGTTTTGGTAAAAGTTGGAAAGTAAAATGACATATAGAACCCAAGCAATAATAAGAACTCTTATATGATGCCAACCAACTATCTTATCTTAAAGATTTTAGTAAATCAACTTGTGAAAAAAAATATATAGTCCATAGTTAAAGGTGCACCAAAATTTTTAAGTGATTGATACGAGTAAAAAGAATTTCAAGATAAGAACTATAATAGTTAGAAGGAAAAATTTGTTCAACCAGGTTCACAACTCTTAATGCATTGGGTAGTTGGAGCTACAAGTATGTGCAGTTCATAGACTTATATAATAGTCTTAAATAAATTTCCAACATCCATTTGACGAGTAAACAGCTAAGAGTCGAGATAGTTTTTGTTTATATAATGTGAAAATTATTTAAGTACAAACCCTAGGATAAGGGTAAAAGAGATTTAAGAGTTTTTAGAATTAAATTTTTTCAGTAAAATAGGTTAGATTTATAGTTTATCAACCTAGAGTATTTTCTATCGTATTATACAAAATATTCATAATTCTTATGATCAAAACTAGACTCCAAATGTTTGACTGATCTAAACAAAAAGTCTGAGTACTATAAATTCTTCTTAAATGAACTCTAGATCAAATTTGTTGTAAATTTAAAAACACAAGTAGTCTTGGAATTAATTGTAATCAACCAGTAACTTGACTTATTTTGTATAGTACTTTGATCATGCTTTTACACCCGTGTAGATGCAATTTGTTATAAATATAATTATGGAAATGTGCCAACGCAAATAAGATCAACGTTACCTCATTTGGAGTCAAGTTGTTCTTAAATACTCTAAGACTAGCATCATATTTATGCTAGGGAAGTATCTTCTTGACTTGAATATAAATATTATATTTACTAGAACTTACGCTTACTTGTAAAACCCTGTAAAGAACCATCAGTCACACTGTGTTAGCTTCAAGCTCTAAGTAAGCCCCGATCACACATAAGAAACCTTCCCTACTTGACAAAAAACAATAATAAACTGAGCATTTTCAAAAGACAGAATATCCTTTCTATTTTCTGGAAAAGTTTACAACTGTTAAACAACGCTAACATAACTTGTTAAGATAAGCCTTCAAAGTTATACATAATCTAATAAAGAAGTAATCTTTGTCTCTTTTACAAACTGTTTTGATTATCCGCAATTAGTTAGTGGTACAATAGCATTGACATTTGACATTTTATGTTAAATGAAAAATTTTAAATTTTTACGAATTTTTGAGTTATTACAAGGTCCATTGGAAGCATAAATGCATTAAGGTGAGGTCTTAAAAGATAAAACTTGGTGTTAGAGGCTGATGATGAAACGAAGAAGGTCAAATCCCATACATGCCTAGATTTTGTTGGAATATTTATTGGTAAGGTGGGTTCAAAATGTCCTTTGCTTCATTGGTTATAAGTTGTCTATAAGAGTTCACTTGTTTATATTCCCTGCTAAAAGGATGGTTATGTTTTGAATTTAGAACTGTAAATGAATTAGAGTTTATCCTATTGCAACTTTGGCTTTGGGGCCCATCCAATCTTTCCCTTAAATGATAATTGCCGGGTTTTGATCCTTATAATTAACCATTTTTAGTGTTATATGTGTGGGTTCTCCTTTTAGGCCTTCCATTAGAACTATGGTTTAAAACAACACTGAAGGTTATCGTAAACTCCCTGGAAAAATGCATTGCTCTATGATTTTTAAAATCTTGTGGGAAAAAGGATTGTGAGGGTTATTGTAGAATTGGATGTGAGCAAGGGTTTACAACCAAAGTTGGAGATTGAATGGGGTTTATGAAAACTTATTCAACCCTTAAACTATTTGAAATTACACTTTCATTGTTATGTGTGTCATTCACAATGGAATCTTTGGCAAGATTTCACCCTTTATAGAAATCGGGTTCAACCAAACGCTACAACAATTTACCCATTTAGTGATGGTTTAGGTTTATCGAGGTCTTTGCAAAACTGCCTCTAAAAGTTGTTTTAGAATTTTCAGGGTGGTTTTTGAACACCCCCCCCCCAACACAAAAAAAGTCATGAACATTGAACTTTTGGCAATGGTTTTTTAACAACTCCATTTAAAATTTTTATTATCATGAATTATAAGGGGAGTTTAAAAATTACCTCCCCTAAATGTGTCTTTTAATTTTTTTTGTTTACAACCCCCCTAAAAGTCATGAGAATTGAATTTTTGGAGGCGGTTTTTTAACAACCACCTATAAAAGTTTGGTTTTTATGACTTTTAGCGTGTATTAAAACAACTGCGCCTAAATGTGGTTTTTAAGGTATTATTTTGACAACGCCCCACCCCCATAAAATCGTTAATAATTTAATTTTTGGAGGCAATTATTAGGAAACTTCCTTGAAAATTTCAATTTGCATGCCTTTTTTGGTGAGGCGGGGGTCAACAAGACCTCCCCTAAATATATTTTTGAAGGCGGATATTTGACAACCCCCTCCCTAAATTTCATCAGAATTTAACTTTTGGAGTTGGTTTTTTTAAACACCCCTAAAAGTCATGAAAATTTAACTTTTAGAGGTGGTTTTCTAAAACCCCTCCCACAAGTCATGAGAATTGAACTTGTGTAGGTGGTTGTTTTATAACTAGCTAGAAAAGTTCATTTCTCAAAACATTTTTTCAAGGGGGTTTAAAACAAACACCCCCTAAATATATTTTTCAAGGCAGTGTTGATAACCTCTCCTACAAGTCATGAGAATTTAACTTTTGGAGGAGGTTCGTTAAAAACCGCCACCATAAGTCAAATTCTCATGACTATTAGGGGGTTTAGAAAGACTACCCCTAGCTATTTTCAAGGCGATGTTTTAAAAACCACCTTTAAAGTAATGAGAATTGATCTGTTGGAGATGATAGTGTTATAAAAAACCATCTCCAAAATCCCTATTTTAGAGACGGTTCATATATGTCAATTTTTATTGTGACAGTTGCATCATGTGTTTGGGGTTATAGGGGGAACTTATTATATAGAGAGAGATATTATTTTATGTTGGAAATATCACCAATGCTAAGGGGGGGGGAGTGAATCAATATTGAGAATTTTTTAACCAATTCCCCCCCCCCCCCTTAAATTTTGTTAGCAGCATTCATCATTATTTATCATTCATGTATAAACATACCATAAAGAGAAAGTAAACAATGCATAGAACACAAGGATTTTACATGGAAACCCAACAGGGGGAAAAACCATGGAAACATATCTTCAAAGTTTCAATGTTTAAAAGTTAAGCTTGAAGGAGATCCATGCCCCCTAAATTTTAGGCTCCAACCTGAAGGGAGCTACAACTCCCTATATGTTCCATATCCAACTGGAATCTAAGAATGCAACCCCCTGAATATAAATATATACGTGAGAATATAAACTTGTCACAATCACTACATGTAACTGTCTCTGTCAGTGCCTATCATTGTCCATGTCACTGCCTATCATTGTCATTGTCACACTATCACACTGTCACTATCATACCATCATCATACTATCATACTTTCACCCATAAATCCAAAAACAATCATCAATATTCTTCATGTAGAAAGTTTAGGGTAAAACTCTAATTCAAACCTAAAAACACAAACCCTAGGTCATGCATAGCCCAAGAAAAATACATAAATTTCATCTCCAAGAGGTCTTTTCATGAACATTATCATTCCAAAATTATTCTCAAAGCATAGTACATGCAATCATCCATCCCAAAATCTTTACACTTTTCCCAAAAGCATGCACAAATTGTAAGTCATGATTAAGACCTCAATGGGAGAGAGAAAACCTTATCATAGTATAGAGAACCATTATAAAAAAAGAGATCCTAATTTTAAGTGTGGAATCACATAGTCCTTACAATAGTATTTCCAACGAGCTAAGAATTTTGTGATTCCGACACCATATGAGAAAGTTATGTAAGTTTCTGTGAATCTTATGCATGTCAAAACCCTAGGCCAAGGTGACCTTTACAACTCATCCTTGTAGAGGGAATCCTCATGCAAGGATAGAGAAACCAAGAGATATGAAAGAGCATTAGAAAACTTGATAAATCCTTGCAAAAAAAGGTCTTTGAGCTCCTCTTGATTACACATAAGAAAGTTGCTTGAGTTGATGATGGAATGAGATAAAGTGAAGGTGTATTTATACCCTTGCAAGGAGATGTTTAACTTTTCATGAGTCTGACTTATAAGTTTTAGAAATACATAATATCGGGCAATTTCACATATGTTTATGTGATCCATCATGTCCCTTAACCATAGGACCACTTAGATACAAAATCTTTTACATAAAGAAGGATTTTTGTACATGTGAAGAACAGAATTGATACCCATATAAGGGACTTTCCATCCATAAATTTGCACATACTTTCTTTCTCACATGGATGATGATTTGAAGCATATTGTAGATGGTTTTTTGCTCTTAATGAATATGTGATTTACCTTTGACATTGTTGGTTTCTTAACCTTTGACCTTTGCTTTCTACTAGACCCTTGGCATCAATGACAACTTGTTAGATCTTTAACATACAACCTTGCTTGATCTTTGACATCAATGACAACCTTGTTCAACAGTTTTACGGACCCCAACTGTTGTGTTTTGTGCAAAAATGCGGAGGAAACTGTAAATCATCTTTTCATTTTATGCCCTTTTAGCACAAAATTGTGGGAAGGTGTCTTCAAGGAACCGGGGGTTCATTTTAGGTGGCAGTTGCATGATTTGTTCTCGAATTTAAAGCAATGGAATTCTTTCTTTCCTTCCTGAAACCTCTTCCTTCTTTTGCTTCTCAGGGCATTTGGAAGGTGTGCAACACCTGCATCTTCGAAATCATTTCCAAATATTCGTTGGTGGTTACTCTTACTATGTTTAATGTTTCAAAGAATACCATGATTAATTGATTGTTGATAGGAGAGGCATGCATGTTTTGCTTATTGATTCGACTTTGGGAGCTAATTCCCCTTATGGTTTCTTCGATGGGGAAGAAAACTAGGAGGGTTGTGGCAATGGTATGGTTTTAAAACTATATGAAAATGATATTTACCTGTTAAGATTGGGATATGGGAGTGGAACAAAATCAAGGCCAAATTGATGGCGTTGTGGGGTTTATTAAAGTTTGCAATTAAAATTGGTATCCAATCTATTAATGTCTTTGCGTATTCAAAATGTATTTTAGATTGGGTATCTGGTGCATCTTCCTTGCAAGTGATGATGTGCGAACATTGGTGCTCCAACACTAACTTCTAGTAGAAAGATTTAGTAATTTCTCCATTAAACACATATACCATAATTTCAACTCACTTGTTGATTCTTTGTCAAAGAAGGCTATGGGAAAGTTAGAAGCAAAACTAACTTTATGGAGTCTCGTGGTTTCTTTTTGTGCTCCTCGGGAACTTATCAACTATACAGAGATGTGGTCGTTATGTATGCACTTTATTAGCGGGAATTGTTGGTTTATTTGATTATGAAGTGGCTATACTAGTATATTTTTATATTTTTTTGGTTGGATTTTAATAGATACAATTTTTAGAGCTTTGTAATGAATCTTAAAAAGCCACTGTAGTGGAAGTTTTGGATTGGAAGGGTATATAGTTCTCTTAGGGGGGTTTTGTTGGTCTCATAGGGTATATCTAGTATGTTGGGATCGTTTTTTACTTGTCTTTTCTAGGATGGCATTCCAGATAGACTGACATGTACAACTTTGATTCTCTCCTCGAATATCAGTGTACCAATAAAACGATATCATGATTAATTATGAGGAAATAAATTCACTACATCAAGCCAAAAACCATTATCTATTTTAAGTTGTCCAAGGAAACACACCACTCATTCTACTTGGAAAACTCAAATCCATGGGAAAACACCACTCATCCTATTTGGAAAACTCAAACCTAGTGCATAGTTAATCACACATAGATTTGATTAGAGCAAAATTTGGGGTCTAAAATGGGCCTTATAAGAAAACGATCCACCTCGAAAGAAAACGAGCCACCTCATAAGCAAGAGAACCATTGAATTCAAGAACCAATAGAATTTCAAGAAAAGGGTCAACCGTAATGGTTGACTTGGCATATTTGTCATAAAAAAAATAAAATAAAAAAACTATTTTAATTCGTATATTCAACTTATCTCCCTGTGGTTTTACTCAAATTTGAGTAAAACCACGGAGAGAGAAGTTGAATATACGGATTAAAAAAAAAGTAGTTTTTTTTCTCTCTTCCTCCAAAATTCATAAATATTATTTTATTATTTACCTTAGTGGGGCATTTTAGACCTCAAATTTGCTCTAATATGATTGAATTCAAGTTGAATTCCTTGTACAACCTTTAGATAATGACACCCAAATTTCCTAAGCTATACAAAATCATTTTGTATCCAAATTTTGGGTGGATGTAGATGTAATATTTTTTATTAAGATCAATTATCTAATTAACATAATAAAATTTAATAAGATCATGGTAGGAATGTTATTATATATAAAACATTTATTACTTAAAAATAAATGTAAGTCCTAAGAGGAAAATATGCATTTGTGTTTGACTTAAATGTAATAATGGTTGTTTTGGATTTTATATGCATTTATGTTTGACTTACATGTAATAATGGCAGTGGCTGTTTTGGATTTTTATTTTATTTTAATTTGCCATAAGCGATATTTTATTAATAAGCCATGTTCATAAGGAATCTAAAATCCTTCAGACAACCAAAAAATGTCTAGAAAACAATCCATACCAAAGTTCCAATAGGGATTGCTTCACCAAGGATGTACATAAAGAAACCCAAGAATGTCTACATTGCAACCATATCAAACTCTAGAAGTCTTCCAAGGGACTCAAAAGGACTTCTTCAACAAGGAAATTTTCACATATCAAGTAGTGTCCACTTGACACTTCGAAGGCTTCTCCAAGCAACTTCCACGTGTTCAAATTTTACGAAACTTCAATCTCCAAAGAGGGTGCTCCAAAGGTAGAGCTACGAAGTGAAAAAACACACTTCAAAGATGAACCAACCTCTATAAATGATAAAAACAACCTAATGAACTGCTTTCAAAAGGGTCAATGCTCTAGCAAGATTTAGTCCATTCAAACTTAGGGATAGCGCCCCAACATGACAGGTCCATAAACCTCCACGTCTAATTTTGGTAAACAGTATCAAAGACCCTCTAAAGGTGAATCAACCTCTCTTCAAGGTGAATACAGTAAATTGTAATAGTATAAATAATGAACAATGCTCCTCCAAGCCATTGTGGCTACCCCCTTGCAAATGAAACAATCCAAGCCTCTCAAACAATTTCCATATTGAACTGATAATTTTACCACTCTAATCCCGGGTTCTTGAGTGTGTATGAGATTATTGTATAATGATTTCAATGGCATTTTATGTATTCTCAATTGTTTCTAGGTTTTATTTTTTATTTGTGAAGTTTCTATGCCATTATTCTCCCCTTCGTTGTCATTTGCAACTTGAATCCTCTAGCTCAAATTGTCTTTAATGTTTCTTGGTGGTCATGGAACTGGTAGTTATGCAAGAGCCAATAGGTATATAATACCTTGAAGCTGATGATACACTTTTAAGGTGATTTTAGGTTGTGGCTTGGATTCCCTTCTTGAAAAAATTTCAAGGTTTTAATTATCAGGTCACTAGGGATTTTTCTATAACTTTTGATGGCGCCAAAGCTCAAATTTTGGATCTTGAACTGCATTTAGGCTTATGCATTCATATCACGGGAAACTAGGTTACCATATTGTGGATATAGATGGTTTAAAAACCATATATTAAAAGTATATGATTGGAAGAGGTTTTTGAAGAACCCTTCATCGACAACGCAGTGGAATAAAAGCATGCCCATTAAAACTTTTAAGAAACAATGGAATCTCGCCCCATTTGTCATTCAAAGGTATGTGACCTATGAGGAAATATTTGGGTGTGTGAGTGATTGTTCATAGGCAACTCAACTCAATATATATATATATATATATATATATATATATATATATATATATGAGAAAATATTGGGATTAAATGAATTTA
>LPNX011133050.1:424406-557169 GCA_001517045.1 Pseudotsuga menziesii
TATATTTTCAATAGTGAATTCCAGGAGATCCAGCCGGTGGAATCCACTACCGTTTCTTCCAGGTATTTACCCATGCTCTTCTCTTTCATTTTGATGCAATTTTTATGAAATTCCATGGTCAATTAAGCTTTCTAGGCCAAACTAAAATGGGCACTGCAGCCCATGCAGAAATCGAGGGTTTTTCCACGTATAGGGCTGGATATACGTGGAAAATGCCCCCAAACCCACGTACATACGCGGCTGTTTTGAAAACAGTCGTGTATGAGGCCGCGCATAAGGTTTTTTCAATAATCTAATGGGCAAATTTGCAATTTCTTGTGTAGGATGGTCCTAGAGTGGAGAGAGCATGAACATGGTGAGGTAGAGGAAGCAGTAAGGACCAATCTAATGGCTCAACAAGCTCTACACGCATGCAGACTCTACAAGTTTTGGTGTCTTGGTGGTTTGAGGGCCAAACCAAGACTATTACAGATGCTGGTGTATTACTGGGATCCATACTTGGAGTCCTTCCAGATAGATGGGATGTCCCTCACTATAGAGGTGGAGGACATATACTTCATTACAAGGCTTTCTAGATGAGGGGAAGTAGTGAACCTTCGTTCTCGTGGTGGGCCAGGAGGTGGCCTGACTATCAACGAGTACATTGTAGTGTACTACTATCCAGACACAGAGAAGGTGGGGATTTAGGTCCCTAACAACGCTATACAGGTGCTGGGCCTAAAGGCCATACTATTGAAATTGGGTAGGATAGCAGGCTTGGAATCACTCCACCAGGCCTCGTGGCCTCTGATGTTCTATGCAGTGGAGTGCATGAGACCCACGATTTACGACTGGAGCACTACACTACTGAGCAACATGAAACATCAGCTCAGTAAGTGTAAGGCAGGTAGAGTGCGGAACTTCGGGTTCAGCAGTATTTTGAGCACATTTTTCTTCAAGCGTGTTCCAGGATTGATACCCAAAGTGGACGTTCATCTTCACGGGGTTCAAGATCGGGCCCAACGGTGTTGGGTAGATGCTATACATAGACTGGGGGGTGGTAGGGTGGCCAACCCATATCCAGCTAACTTCTTTCCATGGTGGAGACGACAGATAGTTGCCATTGATGACTACCCCTATGCAGGGATAGATTTCCGAGGGGGCCCGAATATGCCGCTACCACCAAGATCGGCATATGGCGATATAGGTAATGAATCTTGACCCTCTCTTTTTTAAATTTTTTGAGTTATTTAATTTTTTTTTGTGCTTTCTTGATTATATGGAATCAAAAAGACATATTTTTGTGTGACAATACATAGTGACATCTACCATTTATGTGCAGATGTAGGACCACGGTGGCCAGAAGGCTTCCCACGTAATAGACAAAGGGGAAGAGGAGATGATATCATGGGTGTGGATGTGGAGCGGATGCTCCATAGCATTCATACCAATTTTGTGAGACTGACACATAGGGTTCCCATGGCAGAAGTCGAGGACTTGCTTGAGGCTATGCAGCAGCAGGTGGTGGTTGACCACGCACATGGGTGCGATTATTCCGACGGCTAGCTAGAGCCGTAGTGACCTTCCATGATCACAACCCTCCTCCTCCTCCACAGGATTAGACACCTGTGAGTGTATACATTTTGTACTACCGTGTATTATATGTTGGTGGCTCAAGAACCCCAATTTTGTATCATGACACTGTGTATTATCACATTTTGGTTTTTATATATAAATTTTTTATGGTGATCGGTTTATTTATTTACAAGTGTAAAAAATGTGTTTGTGATTAATTTACTGTGAATGAAACAAATGCCAATCTAACACGTAGTTAGCATATGAGTCAGCAACTTGATTATTATTTCTTGGAATATGTATATATGTTATATTGTCAAATTGTCGTTCTAACAATCTCACAAGTAAGAATCTTCTCAATAACGTCGGATCTCTAACATGGTACAAACCATTAAGTTGTGACACTACTAACTCTGAATCAAGACGTACCTCAAGAGAGAGAACGCCATGTGAAATGGCATCCCGTAGAAGCTCAATGACGGCACTATATTCAGCAACATTGTTGGAAGATGGCCATAGACATACACCTCCTGAAGACAGTACCTGGCCTATAGGAGTATAAATCACCCAAGCAGCAAAGGCTGAGTGTTGAGTGTGACGGCTCGCACCATCCAGGAATCCTATGTAGGTGGAAGATTCCATTGACATCTGCCAAAAGAAATGGAAACTAATCACAAACCCGATCATGATAAGAAAAAGACCTAACTATGCAAAACTGTACAATAATATACAATAAGTAACCTTGGCTGAAGATCATGCATAGTATTTCTTGAGATAGATCCCATTTCTAGGCTCCGCCAAGGCCGTTCCATCGTAATCCACTAACTCATACGCACCCTTCTCTAACACACACTTGACCACGTAAGGACCTCGCCATATAGGATTAAATTTCCCTACCCCCAAGGGTTCTTTCGGTTAATCCCACAAAAGGACCAAGTCTCCTTCACTAAACCTCCTTGGATGGACAGACTTATCGTATTGGACCTTTACACGACGTTTATTGACTTCTAGAGCCACCAAGGCATCTCAACGTTGATCATCAAGTTGCTTAAGGTGAACCAAACGTTCCTCCAATGGTGAAGTGTCTGGTACGAGTTCTACAGCTAGCTTCAAAGAAGGAATCTCACATTCAACCAGCAATATCGACTCCACTCCATGTACAAGTTGATATGGAGAAAAACCAGTGGCAGTCTTAACAGCGGTTCGATATGCCCACAAAGCAGGATATAACATGATGTGCCAATTATTCTTGCTTTGTGCAATGGTTCGTTGGAGAATGGATTTGAGTGATTTATTCACTACCTTTACCTATCCATTCGCTTGAGGGTAGTAAGAAGAGGAATGCTCTTGCTTATACCCTAACTTCAATGCCAACTCTTCCATCATATGATTCTGAAAGTGTGAGCCATGGTCAGTGACAAGCTCTTTCGGAATCCTGAACCGAGTAATAATTTGGTTTAATACGAAGTGAGCAGCTATCTCACCGTCATATTTTACTGTAGGCATAGCCTCAGCCCATTTCATGAAGTAATCAACAGCCACTATAATATGATGGTGCCCCCCAACCAAAACTGGGTTGCAATCCATAAAATTGAGCCCCCACTTAGTGAAGGGACCGACGGTGATAATGGGATGTAACGGGGTAGGTTTCGAGCGCATATTACATGCGAACACTTGTCAAGGGTGGCACCTCTTGACTGCATCAACACAATCCTTAAAGATCGACGGCCAGAAATAACCCGCTCTTAAAATATTTTGAGCTATAGAAATCCCAGATAAATGACCACCACACGCCCCTCTGTGGCAATCATTCAGCACAACCTCGGCCTCTTCATGAGTTAAACAATGTCGTAAAATGGAATCTACCCCACAGCGGTACAAAGTGTTATCCACTATGAGGTAGTTCTTAGAGACGTGATGTAATCGTCGTCGTTCATCTCGCGAGAGGTGGGTAGGGGTCTTCAATGTTTGTAAATATATTATGATATCCCCATACCATGGGTCTAAAGTTGAGATTAAGAATATGTGTTCATCGACAAACGTATCTTCACAAACCAACTCCTCGGCCTCGCTCGGGAAATCCGATATAAGCTCTGCAAAAATTAAAGACTTCTTCGATTTTATCGAAACAAACTTGAGATCGAATTCTTGCAGAATGACAATCCATTTATTATATTTTCCCCCAATCAACTTTCGGGTGAGGACGAATTGAAATGGATTGACATGGGCTATAACCAAGGTCTGGCGAAGGAGAATATAATATCTCAACCGCTGAACCGCATGTACGGTAGCTAAAGCAAGCTTCTCGAAATGAGAATAACGAATCTCTGTGTCAATAAGGTTCTGGCTCAAATAATATATGGCATGCTCTTGGAGCTCCTCATCCTCTTGAACCAAAACCATACCAACCGTCTCTAATGACGCGGCCACATATAATAGAACATCACGGCTATAGTCCGAGGGACTAATCACTAGGGCCGATGCTAGGGCTCGCTTGAGTGCATCTAAGGACTCCTAGGCTCGCTCATCCCAATAAAAGGGGGTGCCCTTCATTAAGAGATGCATGAAGCCTCTAGTCAAATTGGAAAAGTTGACAACAAATATTCGTAAGAAGTTTTCCATGCCTTGCAAACACTAAAGATGACGAATATTCTTCGGGGGAGACAACTGAAGTATTGCCTCAACCTTCAAAGGGTCAACTCTTATACCCTCTTTAGAAACAATGAATCCTAACAAATGACCTGACTTCACATAAAATATGCACTTATGAGGGTTTAATCTAACCGAATAGTGCCGACATCTTTCGAATACCAATCTCAAGTGATAGGGATGATGCATTCTCATATGAGAATAAGCAGCAAGGTCATCCAAAAATACTTTGATAATTGACTTGAGATCGTGGAAGATCAAGGTCATTTCCCACTGAAACATAGCTCCGGCATTTTTAAGGCCGAAAGGCATTTTTTGATATGCAAACGTTCCCCAAGGACAAATAAATGCATTCTTATGTTGGTCCTCAGGTTTAATCTGTATCTAATTATATCCGGAAAAGCTATCCATGAAGGAAAAAACCTCACTACCCACACACTCATCCAAAATCTGATCAATAAATGGTGTGGGGAAATTGTCCTTAGGACAGGCACGATTCAAATAGCGGAAATCAATACATATGCGGATCGCTCCCTGCTTCTTATCCATCAGAATGGGGTTTGAAACCCACTCCATCAAGGGAATGGGTGTTGAGGCCTGGAAAATCGCAAGCAACAACAGCAAAGGGATTCTCCCCAGTCAATGTTCCCAACTAGCTCATGACTGTTTGGTGTAGGAAATCCGTCCAGTTTGCAATCCAACTACCATAAGTCAAGTAACAAAATAAAAGGTTTTACCAGTTGCGTCTCGATCCACCGTATATATTTTGTATTTTTTGACTTTAAGTATGATATGCAAGTGCCTACCTAACATGCAGATTGATTGAGAATGCAAGGAGTGTTCACAATGTGATGCGCAGGTTCTTACCTCTCGTCTTAAACTCCCTCACATCTAAATCACACACAATGAGAAAAATAAATACTAAATAGACTATCTCCAGAGAGCTAATATTAATTCATGAGTAATGTCATACTGTTCACATGTTACGGCAAATCACAGATAGCTGTTCCTAGAACCAAACATACAAACATGAATAAAAGTATACATGACAAGATATCTCATCATCAGTTAAAACTTCCATTACTCATAGTGGAAAACATCACATAATATACTAGAGAACATTCAGGTAAGAACATAAGTTCAGAAAGTTAGAACGCTCTCATAGTTAATGAAACACAGTAAAAAACGAAATAGTTCCCCTTCAACATTGTTCATTTATCACACTGGAACATTCCACATAGCACCTTCTCCAACAGGCAAAATTTGTAATTTTTTATTGTAAAACAAAGTAGTTCCTCTTACAAACAATAGTTCACAAGTTTTTCCCCAGGTAAAAAGCCCCTGTAAACTCTAACTTTCCTCTATTTAAACCAAAACAACCAACCCCTTGGGCTGCCCCAACTGTGTGACCTTTGGGCTCCTCAAAACTGTCTAATATCACCATTTTGTCTTTTCCGTGAGTACTCATGATTCACTTCATGCGTTACGTTTTCAGATTTCAACTTATGAGTACTTAATAAAGCGAGATCCACTTGATAACTAATGGATCTTTCCAAGCCTGGGATTTTGTCACCATCAATTCTGCCCTGTCTTTCGTTTGTCTTCCTTGAGATTCCGTTGATTTCAGTACGAACTATGTCTAACACTGCCCAGCCAACTTTCTGCTGCTTTGTCTCCTAGCTATGTTTTCTCGTAGTATTAAAAAAAAAGTCTCTTGAGTCCGTCTACAATCAAACAACATTTATCATTAATTAGGAGTGTATCTTTTCAATCAAACTACATCAACAGAACGAATAGTCATCAAAAGAGGCCTTGTATTGCGCTCTCGTCATGAAAATCTTAACAAGTACCAAAACCACTGTCGCCCATACAGAGGTTTAAAAAACTCACAAAACGACGGGAAGAGAAAACTTATTGGTGGCTTAAAACATTGAAACATCGGCCGTGTAGTCTCACTCACAGCTGCGTCAGTGGGTCTCAAACAGGCAATGGGATTCACGAGACCGTTAAGTCTATCGGAGTTGGAAGAGATAAACTCAAACTCTGGGTGGAAAATTTCCCAGTTGGCAAGCGGAAAGACTTCAACGTCGGACAATTAGTGCGTTACACAGCCGCAAGGGCGGAGGAGGAAAGACTACAGACCCCCCGGTCCAAAGACAAAGCGACGAAAACCCGACAAACAATCGGCGGGCGAAGTAGTTATATGGAGGATACCTAGTTCGCTTGGGAGCCACAAGGGCGGAAGATAAATAGACTATAGCCTCCAATCCATACCATAACTTTTGCTATGGCACAAGATCAACGTAAAACGGTAAGTGTTCGGATGATCTGAAAATGAGATCTTTGCTACTCTATGACGTTAACATGAATTGCATAAAGAGCATGAATGAAGCTCACAAATCCATAAGAAGAGAACCAAACAGCATAGACAATACGCACATAAAGACAACAAGTTGATAACGGAGTTTGTCCAGGATGGACTACGTCTCCGGGCCTGTTTCTCAATAGGAGGGTCGATCTATAATCTCAGCATAAAGCAAAATACATGGCAATGATACAATGATACCTTGGCGACAATGGTCAAGAAGAGAACCGCTACCCAAAACACAACCAGACTGCTTCCAGCAACTCCGAAGCCTGAAGACGGTATAAAACGAGTATAAACACTCGTACCTTCCTCCTATAGAGCTACGCAATCTCCCTTCTCTCCTTTAGCTACAAAGTCTCCACTCCAAAGCATGAGTGGCAAATGGCAACTAAGGGGGCTTATATAGCCATGACTTGCCCCTCTTCACATTTTCCTCATGTTCTCTTTGGTTACAACAAATTTTCCAAGATTGGCATCTTGTTTCAACTTCTCAAGTTTTGGTTGGGTTCACTTAAAGCTCCTTTTATCATGTAGTTGACATAATTAACAACTATGCCAACATCATACCCAAGTATGGCATTAATAAAATCTGGTTGCAAAACTACCCAACCGAACTATGTATAAAACACAAAAATTTGTTATAACAGAGAAACAATTCTCAACCCACTTTTAACCCAAACTCCATAGTTTATAATTCAACATGTGCTAAATGCGCTGGGCTCCCATGCTGGTCGGAGCTCCCGGTCACGCTGGAGGAAGAACCAAGGTCGGGGCTAAGCCCTAGCTCCTTTGGGGCTCGAAATGGCACTGCATACTTTAAATAAATTTATTTCCATACATCATACAAGGACCACCTTGTGGGCTAACGGTAAGGCGCAGCACTATGCAGGAGAGGTCACAGGGTCGAACCCCATGGAGGCCAGTCTTCTTAATAAACTTTTAACCAATCATCAAGTGCCATGTCACGAAATATTACTGGGCCAACACACCTTCCCTACAGACACGTGTTCCCTCTGGATTGGACCATACCATTGAATGGGTTGACACATCATCTGTCCGTACATGCCACATGTCATCCTCTCATTGATTCGTACACATGCCATGTCATCATGTCTATATAGTATGGATGCCACGTGTCACCTTGTCAGTGGTGCCACTTGGCACCTCTTTTGCCAATTTTGCCTGTTGACCTCATAGAACATAACGCAATAACTTTCTCATACGGAGTCTGTTTGAGGTGAAACGAACACCGTTGGAATTGTCTCGACGAACCCTTTGATCTGGTGCTGGTTTTGCTTAGATTTGAGGACTTTGAAAATTTGGCCTTCCTGGATCCTCCTAGATCATCGAAACAACTTAAGGTCTCGCAGCGGTCCAAAAAACCTGTTTCACTTCCAAAAGAGCGGCTTCACAAAGACCAAATACCCCGTCTCAACTTCGACCAACCTCCGATAATATAAACAAGTCAAACGATACGATGCGACAACGAAGAAGTCAAGATCCTCCTGCAGAATAATCATCGTTCAATTTCCGCAACGGAGGTTCCCTAAGGAAACATGGCTCCGATAAGTTGTTTAAATGGCCTTCGAAATAGTGGCTAGCATGAGAAATAAGCTTCCGAGAAGAAATCACAGCTCAAAGGGCAACAAACTAGACTCTAAATTCCGCAACCCACAGTAGTTTCAAACATAAGCAATTTTTCGAAAAGCTGGAAGAGAGTTAACCTCAAAATAGTCCAAAATAAAAGCAAAACAACAAGAGTTCATGGATCCAAATGATTTTAGGCAATGCTAAAATTAACAAGGGGGTCCAAAATTTGAAAATTTTGGGGAAACAGTTGTAGCTGCAACAATTGGAGACTACCTAGTGGACCTAGATCTCTGGACGATTATTTCTTGAGTAACAGACTGTTTAATAACAAACGAACCCGCTAAATTCTTCCAGATATCTGGATTTCTCAAATGGAAAATGTATGTACTTTTAATCATTGATGATAGTCCAATTTAGGAGAGTGGAAACCAGGATTTTCAAGTCAAGATAACTCTTTTGAGGCCAGGAAAATGAATTTCATTTGTTACCTATGTCTTCAGGTAGCCTCCAGCTTGGACACCACAGGATTGTAGCATATGGTAAACAGAAATATTCATTTGTTCCTCATTCCCATGCCATTTTGCACCTTTTGTGCTTTTGAGATTTTGTCTTTTCATATGAGTCCTCCTGCATGCCTTTCTTTCTGAATTTTGATTTAGGCTCGTCTATCCATAGTGTCCTTTTGTGTGAGAGATGTATTCAATTTTCAGCTCACGGACAGAGAGGAACTTTTGGCAATTTAGTACTTATATGGTTCAGTATTTGTTTTGATACATAATGTTTTCATAGGAGCTTTCGACTCTTATCTGCCTTTTGGCATTCAATTCTTGGCATGGGGTCATTTATATATAATATAATGTTTACCCTGCTTCCTTTCCATGGGCCCTTTGCTGTCACTCCCTAGGACATTTTAAATGTGATATGGATGGAACCTCAAAATAGTATTCTAGACCCTTTGATTCTGGTTTATTTTACAAGGGTTAAGCAGGACTTCAATGTGTTCATAGCCACTCAAGAAAATTGATAAAATAGAAGAAATTCTTTTAGATAAACAAAAATACACAGTATTATACCCAAGAACTTTAATCATTCCAAAATTCTGATGTTCTCCATGCAACTGCGAGTTTGCCTCCTTTATTGAAATCAGTGAAAATTCAGACTAAAACACAACAGAACTACATAATTCAAAGTAAACGGCCAAGTCAAATTATTTATATACAAGATAAAAGAACACAAACAAAACACAGGAAAAATAAGGTTTGAGAACTAAACCATTTACTGGTAAGTTCTCTTCCCACCCCTGTAAATCTTGCAATTTATAAGTTGAGGGGCCAAGCTTTGCCGCAATCTAGAAAGGACCTACCCACAACTGCTGAAATTTCATGTGTTTTCCTTTCTCATCATGGGGGTGGTCCCACTTGATAACCAAATCTCCCACCTCAAAATCTTTTGTTCCAGCCTTGTGTTTATCAAACCATCTCTTTACTACCTCTTGTTGTTGTTTAAAGCACTTTCTGGATTTAGATTGAGACTCTTCTACCTTTAGGAGATTATATATCCTCATTTGCAAGACTTCATTATCTGATCCTCTGGATTCCTGAGCTATTATGGAAGAGGATAGCATGATATTGGGGGGTAGAATGGCCTCTTTACCATACACAAGGGTATACGGAGACACTCCTATCGAACACTTGGGGGTGACTCTATCAGACCAAAGGGCCTTTGGTAACGCTGAGTACCAACTCCTCTGATTTTCTATCACCATCTTTTTTAAAATCCTAATCAGATTCTTGTTTGTAGATTCAACTAAACCATTTCCTATGGATAGTAATTAGTAGAGTAATGCAACTTAATCCCTTTCTCATGAGCAAAAGTAGTTAATCTTATCGAGGAAAAGTAAGTAGCATTATCAAAAACTAAAGAAATTGGAACTCCAAACCTGGTCATAATATGGTCTTGAAAGAAGTCTATGACCGCATCCTCATTTATTTTGCGCAATGGGATGGATTCGACCCAGCGAGTGAAGTAGTCGGTTGCTGTTAGAATATACTTGTGTTGCATGGAAGAATTCGGCTTTATCTCCCCAATTATATCTAACCCCCATTGCTCAAAAGGCTCTGTTATTATCATAGGCTTCAATGATCCCGCTGCTTTAGCTTGTCTTCCACTACACCTTTGACAAATGTCACACTTTCTGACATGGGTGTGTGCATATTTGAAGAGCGTGGGCCAATAGTATCTGGCTCTGAGGATTTTATGAGTTCTAGTATCTCCGGAAAAATGTCCCCCAGCAGGCCCATCATGCAAATCTTTCATTACCTTCTTCACATCTTATTTCTCTAAGCATCTAAGAAGAACTTCGTCGTAATTTTTTCTGAATAATATTCCTTTAATAATTTGATATGAGGCTGATTTAAGACGCAGTGCTCTTCTTTGCTTAGAATTCCAATGCTCTGGTAACGATCATGTCTGAAGGTAATGCACAAGGTCTCGATACCAAGATTCTGGGGCTATGAAAAGAGGACATACATCCATCAAATGTAACTCAGCTTCATCTTCCCAGGCATGTTCTTCATTGTTTCTATTTTCAGTCATCAGTCTGCATAACCCTTTCCCTTTAACTATAGAAGCTGGCTTGAATTTGAGGTCATATTCCTAAAGAGTTGTTACCCAATTTCCCCTTCTTTCTCCTAACTCCTTCTGTACGAAAAGAGACCTCACAGCTGGGTGTGGGACGATTACCTTGGTCCGGTTCTTTAGTGTGTAGGGCCTGAATTGTTTCACCACTTTGAACACTGCGTAAGCTTGTTTATCTATAGTCAGGTAATTCAATTCAGCCCCTTGCAGACCAGTGCTCATAAATGATATGGGGAACTCATCTCCCCCATCTCCCTTCTGAGTAAGCATAGCTGCTAGCGAATCATCAGATGCGAAAGTGTACAGAATAAAATATTTATCAAAATCCAGGATTTTGAGAGAGGGTGCGTGTGCAACAGCTGTTTTAATCTTTCCTAATGTGTTCTTCTCTACATCAGTCCACTTGAATTGTACACTTTGCTTTACCATTTGCTGCAAAGGTTTAACAATTTGAGCAAAATCTGGCACAAACCTTCGCACAAAGTTTATTGTCCCCATAAATGATTACATGCCCTTTTTATTATGGGGAAAGGGAATCTGTTCAATGGCTTTGATCCTTTCTGGATCTATGGAGATCCCCTTCTTTGAAACTACGTGACCCAGCAACTTGCCTTCCGTAACAGCAAACACGCACTTCTTGGGGTTTAGTGAGATACCATATTTTCGGCAGCGTTCAAAAATCTGCTTTAGATGAAACGCGTGTCCTTCTCTCTTCTTTGAGAATATCGTGATGTCATCGAGGTATACTACAACATTGCAGCCAATCAAACCGCGAAAAGTTATGTCCATAGCCCTCTGGAACGTAGCTCCAGCATTTATAAGTCCAAAGGGCATTCTTCTATAAGCGAAAGTTCCCCACTTGGTCCTGAATGTCGTTTTCAATCTGTCTTCTTCGGCTACTAATACTTGATTCTATCCTGAAAATCCATCTAATAAAGAGAATAGTTCAGAACCTGAAACCATTTGCAATAGTTGCTCCATGGGTGGAACAGGATAATTGTCTTTATCTGAAGCGCGATTTAAGTTTCTAAAATCCACACATAACCTGATTTCTCGATATTTCTCGATATAACTTCACTCTGGATTAGAGGTTCCAATTTTGGATGCATTTTCTTTAAAGGCTGCTAATAAGGTTTGACTCCAGAATTAATGGGGATAACATGCTAGATAATACTGGTGTCATATGTCTTTAGATCTTCGTATGTCCAGTCAAAAACATCTTTGTATTGTCTAAAAAGAACAATGAACTTATCTCTTTCAGCCGGTGAACAGCATTTTCCAAGATTCACATATTTATGCTTCATCTCAGTCCCCAAATTAATCAATTCAAACTGTAGAGATGAGCTATGAGTCTTCACATTTGCTGGTCTTCTAAATTTTTCATTTAAATCAAACATCCATTCTAAAGTTCTAACTCCCTTAGGGATGAAATTATCGAATTTCAGTTCGTCCTGATGTTCTTCATCATCAATAATCGCCCCTTTGAATGCCTCGTCGTTCGTTAAGCATTCCATAATCTGCTGATCATCATCGAACACTCGTAGGTTGGTAATCATATTCGGAACCGAGGGCCTGAAGAGCAATTCAACAGAGCACCGATTATTAGAGGGCACAAGCCTCGCAGCTGATGTGGCCAACAAGTCAGCTGTTGCATTCTTAAGTCTTGGGATCGATACAATATTAAATGCATTAAAACATTTGAGTAAATCCCATACTTCATTTTGATAGGCTTTTAAGTGAGGAGAAATGCAATGTATTTGATTCCGAATTTGTTTTACAATTATTTCAGAATCTCCAAACACTTTCAGATTGTTTGCCTTTAATTCAATTGCTTTTCTTAAACCTTGAATCAATGTTTCATATTCAGCTGTGTTATTTGTACATTCAAACTCTAACCTACATGAAAGAAAATGTTTGTTCTTCTTGGGGTCAATTAGGACACAGCCGGCTCCTGACCCTTCTAACGTCTTAGATCCATAAAAAAAAGTGTCCAGAAATCGCTAACTACTGTGTGGGAATTTACATCTACTTCTACTGCTAAGTGTACGATTTTACAATCGATTTCATCAGCCTGTGAAAACCGAAGGAGATCAAGCTGAGCATTTGATGCGTCATTGGCTTCTTCTGCTTGGTAATTTCCTGGTTCTAACTCAATAAAGTAATTTCCCAAAACAGAATCTACTGGTTCGTTTTTTTCTTCGAATTGAGTAACGTTGTGTTTCATGTGGGGCTCCCTCAAAATTTTAATTTGATTCGGGATTCCTTTATACGGCAGCCACAGATGCGACCAGTCCAAGGCAAAATATCCGTTTAGCTTTGCTGACCAGTCCCTGCTCAGAACAAGCCCATAAGCTTCTGGTATGTCAGCCACCACAATATCAATAAATTGACACACCTTATCATTTGAAGACAAGAGGACTAGAACATCCTCCATTTCCCCAATTACCTTCACATTCGTTCTATCCAACTGAACAACCCTCCAGGTGGATGGTTTTGGCTGCCCATTTATCCTTTTGCAAACCGACAGTGGCATGACGTTAATTGATGCCCCCGAGTCTACCAAGCAATTATGTACGTTGTGGTTAATATTTCAAAAGTAAGGAGAAAAGGTGGATTCTTGCTCTTAGGCTTACCTCCTATACTTGCTTCCCCTATTTATTCTTCTTCCTTGGGCTAATTGTCGGTGGGCAGCCCCTCCTCTGACGCTTCAATTGCTTTCAATAGATTTTCTTTCTGCTGTGGCACCTTGCACATTTCAAATAATGAGATATTCGCCCTTATCTTCTTTATATCTTCCACAATATCATAATCCATCTTAGGTTCGGTGGGGTTTGGTTTACCATTATTCATTTTTTCTTCATTGGGCTTAGCAAACACATTAGTATGTCTAGGATCTTGACTGGTGATGGTAAATTCCAGAATTTTATTAGCCGAGGAGTTATTTTGAAATTTTTAATCTTTGGGAGCATGAGACTGTTTTCTTTAGCCAACCCTTGGATTCTTGTTATTACATTTGTTTCCAGGATGTCCTCGTGTCTCAAAACCTTTTCCTCCTTGGCATCAAACAACGAAATGCAGTCCCATAAAACCATGGTCTCATCCTCTTGTTCTTTCGTTGATGTATTGTTGTCTTTCCTTTCTTCATCTTTATCTTCTGTCAATTTAGAATCCAACAGCTGATTCATAACCAACGTCATTGAGTTTATCCATTGAGGACAATTCTTTTCAGAGTGGGGTTGTTGGTGGAAAGTGCAAAAATTGTCCATTCCTACCTCTGTTAAATTCATGGATGCAGAATTGTGTGGAGGGGGTTGGGATTGATTGTTATCTTCCCTTATCTTGTAATAATGCTTGTAGAACTTTTGGGCTTCCTTTTCCTTTTCCAAGTCTATGATTCTGTTAGAAAGCTTCTACATCATTTTTGCCATTCCTTCAAAATCTGGTGACTGCTCTTCCTTAGGCTTGGTAAACAACAAAG
This sequence comes from Pseudotsuga menziesii, assembly GCA_001517045.1. NCBI lineage: Eukaryota > Viridiplantae > Streptophyta > Pinopsida > Pinales > Pinaceae > Pseudotsuga > Pseudotsuga menziesii. Next base: position 438,683 of record LPNX011133050.1, read on the forward strand.
CTTTCCTCCCCACATTTTTTTCTCCTGACCATTTGGGATAATCTTCAATACTTTCCCTTTCAGCCTCTACTCTCTCCGCCTCCTCATAGGTCTCCACTAGCGTAGGCTTGGCCTTCATTTTGGAAAACATGGCCAACTCGGGTCCTAGAGCTAAGGTATAATATTCAATCAGGACTTTATCTGAAGGTTTGTCAGCTTCAGAAAAATTCTTAAGATAGGTTGCGAATCTTTGGGTGAAACTATGCACCTTATCCTTTCTTTCTTTATTTAAGGCGCATAGTCCTTTCATGAGAGCTGCATGACTCTTTTGGGTTGCATACTTACTTCTAAAAATCCTCTCGAAGGTATCCCAATCAGGGATAGAATTTACAGGCAAACCAAATTACCATGATGCTGCAGCTCCTTTAAGGGTGTGTGGGAAAAGTCTACAAACTACATCCTCATGTTCCCCAGCCCTTAATCCTTCTATTGCCAAATAGAAACTCTGCAAGTGGTCATCTACTAGCATCTTCTCATTTGGGTCAAATTTGGGCAGCATCTTTTCAAAAGATTGAGGTAAATCATGCAAAGGAGGTGTTAGGTTTAAAGGTGATCTGGCTTTCCAAGCAAGTGGTGGATTCGGTGGGTTGGGTGGTTGATTTGTGTTTACGCCTACCATGAGTCTGGGTGGAGAGTGAGGGGGTGAATTAATAGGAGTATGAACAGGAGAACTGTGAGGAGTATCCAGGCCTACTTGATTCAAAGGTTGTGCAAATTCCTGTAAAGTTGTTTCTACAAGTTCTTCCAAATCCCCAACCAGTACTAAGTCTTCCAATATAGGATGATCTTTCCTTTTATATTCTCTTCTGGGCAATTCAGGGATAATCGGCAATCCTCCAATCTTCTTCACATATGCCCTAGTGTGTCTTCTCAAATCATTAACAACTTTGTTGTCGACAGAATACAAAATGTTCTCTACCCCCCTCTTCAGGAATTGGATTGGAAGACAAACTGCCTCCTGAACTGTTACCGGTGGAATGATCTCAGGAAAACGGGTTTCCTCAGCCAGCCATGTACTGGCAGCCCTCCTTCTAGCGCCAGAAACTGTTGAGGCCTGGAAAGTCACAGGAAACAACAGCAAAGGGATTCTCCCCAGTCAATGTTCCCAACTAGCCCATGACTGTTTGGTGTAGGGAATTCGTCCGGTTTGCAGTCTGGCTACCGTAAGTCAAGTAACAAAATAAAAGGTTTTACCGGTTGCGGCCCGATCCACCGTATATATTTTGTATTTTTTGACTTTAAGTATGATATGCAAGTCCCTACCTAACATGCAGATTGATTGAGAATGCAAGGAGTGTTCACAATGTGATGCGCAGGTTCTTACCTCTCGTCTTAAACTCCCTCACATCTAAATCACACACAATTAGAAAAATAAATACTAACTAGGCTATCTCTAGAGAGCTAAATATTAATTCATGAGTAATGTAATACTGTTCACATGTTACGGCAAATCACATATAGTTGTTCTGAGAACCAAACATACAAACATGAATAAAAGTATACATGACAAGATAGCTCATCATCAGTTAAAAATTCCATTACTCATAGTGGAAAACATCATAGAATATACTAGAGAACATTCAGGTAAGAACATAGGTTCAGAAAGTTAGAACGCTCTCACAGTTAATGAAACACAGTTGAAAACGAAATAGTTCCCCTTCAACATTGTTCATTTATCACACTGGAACATTCCACATAGCACCTTCTCCAACAGGCAAAATTTGTAATTTATTATTGTAAAACGAAGTAGTTCCTCTTACAAACAATAGTTCACAAGTTTTTCCCTAGGGAAAAAGCCCCTGTGAACTCTAACTTTCCTCTATTTAAACCAAAACAGCCAACCCTTTGGGCTGCCCCAACCGTGTGACCTTTGGGCTCCTCAGAACCGTCTAATATCACCATTTTGTCTTTTCCGTGAGTACTCATGATTCACTTCATGCGTTATGTTTTCAGATTTCAACTTATGAGTACTTAACAAAGCGGGATCCGCTCAATAACTGATGGATCTTTCCAAGCCTCGTCTTTTGTCACCATCGATTCTGCCCTGTCTTTCGTTTGTCTTCCTTGAGATTCCGTTGATTTCAGTACAAACTCTGTCTAACACTACCCATCCAACTTTCTACTGCTTTGTCTCCCAGCTATGTCTTCTCGTAGTATTAAAAAAAAAAGTCTCTTGAGTCCATCTGCAATCAAACGACATTTATCATTAATTAGGAGTGTATCTTTTCAATCAAACTACATCAACAGAACGAATAGTCATCAAAAGAGGCCTTGTATTGCGCTCTCGTCATGAAAACCTTAACAAGTACCAAAACCACTGTCACCCATACAGAGGTTTAAAAAACTCACAAAATGACGAGAACAGAAAACTTATCGGTGGCTTAAAACATCGAAACTTCGGCCGTGTAGTCTCACTCATAGCCGCGTCAGCAGGTCTCAAACAGGCAACGGGATTCATGAGACTGTTAAGTCTATCGGAGTCAGAAGAGCTAAACTCAAACTCTGGACGGAAAAGTTCCCAGTCGGCGAGCGAAAAGACATCAACGTCGGACAATTAGTGCGTTACACAGCCGCAAGGGCGTAGGAGGAAAGACTACAGACCCCCCGGTCCAAAGACAAAGCGACGAAAACCCGAAAAAGCATCGGCGGGCGGAGCAGTTATATGGTGGATACCTAGTTCGCTTGGGAGCCGCAAGGGAGGAAGATAAATAGGCTACAGCCTTCGATCCATACCATAACTTTTGCTATGGCACAAGTTCAACGTAAAACGCTAAGTGTTCGGAACAACTTAAGGTCTCGCAGCAGTCCAAAAAACCTGTTTCACTTCCAAAACAGTGGCTTCACAAAGAACAAATACCCCGACTCAACTTTGACCAACCTCCGATAATGTAAACAAGTCAAATGATACGACGCGACAACGAAGAATTCAAGATCCTCCTGCAGAATAATCATCGTTCAATTTCCGCAACGGAGGCTCCCTAAGGAAACATGGCTCCGATAAGTTGTTTAAATGGCCTTCCAAACAATGGCTAGCATGAGAAATAAGCTTCCGAGAAGAAATCACATCTCAAAGGGCAACAAACCAGACTCTAAATTCCGCAACCCACAGCATTTTCAAACATAAGCAATTTTTCGAAAAGCTGGAAGAGAGTTAACCTCAAAATAGTCCAAAATTAAAGCAAAACAACAAGAGTTCATGGATCCAAACGATTTTAGGCAAAGCTAAAATTAACAAGGGGGTCCAAAATTTGAAAAATTTGGGGAAACAGTTGCAGCTGCAACAACGGGATAGATGAAACCGGCTTTCAATAGCTTCTCTATCTCTACCTTAATCACGGGTTCTTTCCTCGGATTCACTGCACGCAACCGTTGTCAAACAGGCTTAGCGTTGGGGTAAGTCTTAATCTCGTGCTCGACAATACAAGGGTCAATACCTGGCATCTTGTCATAAGACCAAGAAAAAATATCACAGAATTCCTTAAATAGCTCGGTGTATTCTAGAATCTCAGCATGGGAACATTCTGCCCCAATATAGACATTCTCTATCGTGCCAGGATTGCGAGAGATGTTGATAGGAATCGTTGAGGATATGTTCACCATGTTTCCATCAGCCATTGGACAAGGAGAGCTTAACGCAACCATAGGACTACCAACTCTCTGACTAAGAACCACCCTAAAATCCTCATGCTCCAAGCGGTCAAGCTCGGGAAGAAAGTACGATCTATGATGGAGTTCCTCCCATGGTGGCTCAACTCTCAACATAGCCTCAATAATCGCTTCATCTAAAGGGAAAACCGTATCAAGGTAGTCGTGTGCGTGAGAAGACTATACTGCCCATGCCGGAAGCACATAAGGGTCCTCCTCTTCCGTCCGCGAAGAGGAAGGACTAGGCTCTGCAACACACTCGAGATTAGCTTGATAAGCTATCATGGTTGCAGTCAACGGCACGTCCGTCACGACAGGCTCACTCGAAGTACTCGATGTAGGAAGAATCCAAGGATCTTCCATATGACTCGTGTGAAAAGACACCAATCTCATAGATGTCAAAGCCTCATCGGAACTAGATCCTATCATAAGGATCGGTGCAGGACAACTAAAGCTTCCCATGAGGGATGGATACATGCCTACACCCACACTACCAGTTGCCGGCTGAGAGTGTTCAACGATCGGGATCGAAGCTCTCGAAGATGCGGTAACAAATGGATTCTTGAATGTCGTTTGATCAATCGTTACGATCTTCCCGTTATGTGGAAAGCATACAATGCGAAACAGGGAAGAAGCAATGGCTTACATACTGTACATCCAGTTCCTACCCAACAAGATATTGTAGTCAAGGGGTGCATCAACCACCTCGACCTCTATCGCAACGGTCTTCCCTCCCAAACAAACTTTAAGGGAATGAAGGATGTCGTGTGGCCTAAAATATCTCCCATCGAACGCAGTTAACATGGTCGCTAATTTAGACAGCTCAAGAGAACCCAGACCCTTCCAACAGGATAAAGACATCACAGAAGCAGCAGCACCTTCGTCAATCACAGTGCGCTTGACGATCATATTAAGACATTCTACGTGAATCAAAAGAGACACATAGTAAGGCAAGCGAGGCTGAAGTCCTTCGGTTTCAAATTTGATCATGGAGGAAGAATCATCATCATTCACACCAAGGGAAGAAAGCAACACCTTCCTTTGCGAAGGACAACTCTGAAGCACTTCCAATGCAAACATCGCACAAGGAGTGTGACCCAAATCCTCGACAACTGAATAGTTCTGGGTGGCTCGGGCATTTGGATTATGCCCTAAACACTTAAGGACTCCCTTAGGAATGCGAGGTGCAGTCTCAGGTTTATCCACAGGTTTCTCAATACGCAAAAGGGGACCCTGGTGGATCAGCCTCTTTGCCTGGGCTGGGTTGTGACGAACCATAATATTTGGCACGGGTCACAACTTTCGTGGCACGTACCATGTTAATACAACCACGACCATTACCCTCTGGCTGATATTGATCACCACCAGACTGGTCATGGGACCTCGAGTTCATATTTTGATTGTGCGGTAAAGGGTTAGTTAGCACAGCTGGACCCTGTGCCAAGAATCTTGAGGCTTCCTCCATATGAAGGCACAAGTAAGTGAGGTGATCGTCCTTACATAACTTGCAAGGGAACTTAACCTTACATTTAGCTTGCTTGTCCCCCCATCATTCCAGCCGTTCTTGTCATTATTATTAGCATTCTCATTCTTATTCCCACCCTTACGATTATTTTTACCCTTTTTTCTATTCTGTCCGGGCTACTGGTTACCCTTCTGGTCCGATGATTGCACAGAAAGTACACTCACAATTTAGGTGGGTTGAGACGAAGCCGTAGCTTGTCCCAAAGTAGATTGGTTTATTAACAATTGACTAGCTTGTTTTGCAACCGAATCCGCAGGTTTCGCACTTGCACAACCCACAATGCCATTGGCATGTGGTCCAGGTTTGACTTTGGGGTCAAAACTGGAACACAGAGCGTTGGAAATATTCTCATATAACAAACCGGACTGAGCATAGATCAAGTCCAGTTCCTATGCCCTAAAAATCACTTGTTCCTCATTCTGCACTCCGGATGTGGAAACATCCTTCGGTATATATGGCAATAACGACTTGAGGAGGAACTCTGGCAGTATAAAGGATTTAATTAACCTCTTCCATCTACACCACTCTTGAATATGATCAGAGATATGTGTGGCTTTATCTTGCCGAAATGTCGACAAGAGTTCAATACCAACGTCAAAACGCACTGGTAGCTGGAAGTGGTTAAGAAAAGTCATCGCAAGGTCGTCGAACAAAGCGAAAGGTCCCCTAGGTAGATCTATATACCATTTCGTGGCAAGCCCTGTAAGGGTGCATTGAAATAGCCTCAAACGAATGGAGTCCTGATGTAAGGAATTTGAAGAGCACCATAGGTGAAACGTAGTAACGTGTTCACTCGAATCCTCTCCCGGTTTTCCCTCGAACTTAGCTATGTCCGAAGGAAGTTTGGTAGGGACAGCCGGCCAAGCCGGGTCATGAGCTACAGGATCGTTCGTTAATCTCGACAAGTCAGGAAGATTGAGTGTTGCGAGGAAAGGGAGCCTAGGATGATGAGGTCGATGGACTGCTCCTTGATTCATATAGGTATGATTACCACCATGGCCTTGGCCATAGTGCCCTCCTCCCGTATGACCCATATAGGGTGGCGTGGAAACACCATAGTGTGTTGGACCTTGACTATTAGGAGCTACAAAGCCATAGTTAGGAGAGTAAGCAGGTTGTTGATACCCGCCCCCATAAGGTGAAGAACCCTGTCCATACTGCGTCGCATAATAGGGTCCATAAGTCATTGCATGCGATGTCCCATGGGACACTCCGTAAGTAGGAACATACATTCCGTAAGTAGGAACATACATTCCGGAAGTAGGAATATACATTCCAGAAGTAGGAATGTGACCTCTAGAAGTATGAGCATGACCTCCCAAAACGATGGGCGGTGCATGAAGTTGAGACACAACCGGTCTAGTAACCGCAGTACGGACATGACTCATAGCAATGTTTCAGCTCGAAGGACCACATGGATAAGGCGGAGCGTGAACATTTGAAGAAGTAGGGACCGAGGCTGGAGGGACCTGAGTAATAATGTACGTGCTATTCCCTATCGTTACCCGTCTCGGGTCTGGTATCCTAATAGGATCGCTAACCCTAGACCTAGGAGGAATATGTGATGTAACTTCCACCACTGGGACGGAAGGTGCAATGTGGCTAGTGCTCCCAAACCTCTCCGCATGGTAAGGAATGAGAGTGCCCCCAGGCATAGTGTTAGGCTCAAAGTCAGATTCGACATGAAATGCCAAATCATCTGTAGGAAAACCAGACATACCATAACTACCATAGCTAGTACTTACGGGTTCAAAATGAGTCTCGGCATCCTTCGGCATTCCATACCGGTAATGCGTCAATGGGGAATCAACCTGTTGAGGCCCGAAAATTCGCAAGCAACAACAGTAAGGGATTCTCCCCAGTCAACGTTCCCAACTAGCCCGTGATAGTTTGGTATGGGGAATCCGTCCGGTTTGCGGTCCGGCTACCGTAGGTCAAATAACAAAACAAAGGGTTTTACCAGTTGCGGCCCGGTCCACCGTATATATTTTGTATTTTTTACTTAATGTATGATATGCAAGTGCCGAATTAACCATGCAGGGCGATAAGATGCAAGGAGCAGTCACAACGTGATGCGCAGGTTCTTGCCTCTCGTCTTAGCATTCACAAGCATCTAAATCACATACAACAAGAAATTAAAACTAAATACCTAATCTATCCCTAGGGAGCAGGATTATCATTCATTGGTGAGTAATACATTTTGTACATGCATAATGAAAAGTTACAGATTGCTGACACTTCTTTCAAGACACATGAACAATTGCAGATTTTTGAACAACCAGTTAGCCAATTGTTTTATGAACAACATTCATTACTCACAGTGGAAATCATCACAAAATATGTTGAAAAGCATTCAACAAGAACATAGGTTCAGGAAGTTAAACACTCTCACAGTTAATGAAACACAACTGAAAATGAAATAGTTCCCCTTCAACATTGTTCATTTAATCACACTGATACATTCCACATTTCGCTTTCTCCAGCAGGAAAAGTTGTAGTTTCTGTTTGTAAAACGAAGTAGTTCCTCTTACAAGCAAATGGTTTATAAGTTTTTCCAGGGAAAAAGTCCCCGTAACTTCTAACTTTCCAGTATTTAAACAAAACAGTAAATCGTTTGGGTTTCCCCCCAACGCATGACTTTTCGGTCTCTCGAATGTTTCGTCTCCCTCTCTCCATTTTTCTTCGCCTGTTCATGATTAATTGAGTAACTGCTGGGCCTTTCAGATTTGCGTTTTTGTTACTTTCGATTCTGTCTCTTCTGTCGCTCTATCTTCCTTTTGACCCTGTCGGTTTCGATTTGATCAAGCCACGCCTTCACACCTGGTCGCCCCAACAGTCCATTGAGTTATACCTGTAATCAATTACCATGTATCATTCGTTGGAAGGGCATTTTAAACATTAAAATTAACCATCTGAAATGGCCAATCCACAAGAAAACGGCCAGGTGCATCCCTTGGGCGGGAAAGTTCTAAATCGGCAGTCGGAAGGCTTTGACATCGAACACAAAAAGGATTTCTTAGCCGCAATGGTGGAAAATACATGGGCTGAAGTCACGCAAAACGTGGGCAGGAGAGGCTTAACCGGAAGTCGGACGACTTTACACTTCGGAAGCTAAATGACTTTGAGAGTCGTAACGGCGGAAGAGACAAGAGCTAGAGAAATCCGAAACGCGGGCAGGAAAAGCTCGATCGGAAGTTGGAAGACATTACATCGGAAGCCAAAAGACTTTCCCAGCCACAACGGTGGAAAGGAAAACAAAAGTCAACATGCATCGGCAGTCGGAACAATTTGGACTTCGGGTGCTAAACTGCTTTAGGAGCCGCAATGGCGGAAGGGAAAAGGACAAAAGTAGTCGATTTAACATAGTGTGACGCCCGATTTAACAGAAAACTTAGGTGCTCGAAAGCTTTTAAAAAGAAAATCAGCAGAGGTTAAAAACCAATTCTACTTCCGAAACCGTGGACTTGAAGAACAAAAGATCCGACATCATCAGTTAGTAAACCAAACTCACATCTGCAATCAATCACAAAATCCAAATACAGACAACCTTTGAAAACAGCTGAAAATTAGTCTGCAAAATCATTCAAAAATAAAACCGACCAAAACTCAAAGGATCCAACAATTAAAAACAATGCAAAATCATGAGGAGGGGCCCAAAATTTAAGAAATTTGGGGAGAACGGTTGCAACTGCAACACAACCCTAGAGTGAGTAGGTCTATCATGAAAGGTTCCTATCTCAGAGATCACAGGACCTAACTCAGCCAAGTCGGGTGAAGGATCGTAAGTAGGATTAAACTCCCCATCATCAACACGATTGGGAGAAGGTGGTTCAGGAATATCCTCTATATGGTCTCCCATGGTGTGTGAATCAATGTGTGAGATAGTCCGCTGGAATGTCTAGGTCTCTCTCCCAAAGGAGGAGGAGAAGTAGAAGGTGGAAGTCCTGCTAAATGACGAAAACAGCGAGGAGCTGCACCCGAATCCACAATGACTCAAAAAATAAAAAAAGACTCTCTATTTATGCAAACCCTAGGCAAACTATCGCGCACAGAGCAACCACTAATAAAATCTAAAGCCAAATGCAAGCAAACAAGGGCTGATAAGTGAGCTCCCAAATGAAGCAGGTATGTCTCGCCTAGGAGAGGCTTGAGACTCCCATACACAACAAGTGGAGGTATGTAACCAATTATTGTGGCCCTTAGCTTCAACGCGTAAAGCGACTGTGCTATTCGACCCCAACCTGGCCGGGACACCCGCAGAATAACCCCTGCAAAGTACCCCCTCGATATCCTAGGTAAGGCCACTAAGGTCACCTCAATATAAACAATGCTCAAGAAGACAGTCACAGGCGGGATTGACCGTATGGGCAGGGTAGCAAAGCTCGAAACTCTCGAAAGAGCCCCCAGATATGAATACAATCCTGGAAATATATCTGGTGCTACTCAGTTATGACTAGGGTTCATCCCAATCAATAACCGCTCACACTGCCTCGTGCTTAACTCCCTTTTGAGAGGAGGATCCTGAGAAACACTGGTTATACCAAGGATTTCACACACTCACCTAGACAGACACATACATATTGTTGTTTAATGGTATTGGAGAATTTACTCACAATGAACTATTCCAAGACCCTAAAACCTAAGCTTTTTGGTGCACCCTAGAAAAGAAAAGAGTGTAATTCATTTTAATTTAGCGTTGATTTTAATTGGCTTTATTACTCAAAATAGGGATATGACCGTGCAACTAATGGTGTTATGACGCAACATGAAGTAAAATGCACACCTAACAATCAATGCAAATGCATTGTGTCCATGAAAACCGGGTATGCTACTACGTGAAATGCACAATTTTTCTTCAAATGATGAATGCAAGCTTTCCTATATGAAGTCCTAACTAGTACTCCAAAGCAAATCTAGTGCAAGTACAATGCAAAATGCAAAATGCAATGCATGATGATAAGCAAATGTTTTTGGATTTTTTGAAATAAAATGAGATACAAAAAGCAAAATAATGATTCTACGACCCCTAGACTCTGCAAGCACACTCAAACAGCACTCAAGCAAAGCACTAAGGTAAAAGAACTCTAATGCACTAATCCCAAACAAAAAATCGAAAATGCCATGACAAGAACCTTCTTAAAAAAATTAGCCTTAAAAAAAACGTTTCTGGTCAGAAACAGAGATATAAACAAACTCGGGCAGTGCCAAAGGAGACTTAGCAAACATCAAACTTCACCCAGCAACCATTTAACTTCCACGAAAAGGAAAAACTAAGGGCATACGCGACTATTCGCAGTAAACCCGCGTGTATACGTGGAAATCGCAGAGAAACCCGCATGTATACGCGACTATGAGTTAAAAACTCACGTACAGGAAGAAAGGTGCATAAAATCAAGGCAAACAAACAAGCTGAGACAAAATTCACACCAATCATACACTACCAGGCATACATGCCCCCAGACCCGACATAGAAAAAAAAGAGAGAAAGAGCAATTCAAATTCATTGAATGTCGATAAAACAACCCCCAAAGGACAACTACTAGGAACTCCCCAACAGAGTTGCCAATTCTGTTACGGAGAGAAATTCCTATGGCTTGGGGTACCACAACAGACAGCTCGACTCCAAAAATCAATCATTTCCAATATGCAATAGAAAGTAAATGTCTAACACTAAAGGATCAGACCTCGTACCTTATTCCGGACGGTTGAAGTAGATCCCCATTGAGCTTTCCAACTTCAGCTTGAATTGATAGATTACTTCCTCAACAACAAGTAAACAATACAAGCATTCTATATATCATGGTGTTAGATCTATTCTAGCATATATAATCAATAATGTATAAGCATTTGACATAATCCAATGGATAAAATATTCATTCAAACACACATTATTGGACAGGAAAAGATATTTCTATTAATATAAATCAGAGATTACAATAGATACAACCTCTGACGACACGTCTGCGAACCGAAGAAACTGAATTCCCCCACTTGGGCCTCCACCACCTCAATCCTCCATCTCTCGATAACAAGCTCACAAGCAAAAGGCAAGCTTGGGAAGAACACACTAGTGCTCCAAGGGACAAAGGGATGCAGACTCAAGCATAAGTTCCGTCAACAATGGACTATAGTTTCTTTGCTCTCAATTCTCTCATATTCCTTCAATGTACCATAGAGTTCCTTATATAGCATTTCAAAGGGGTAATGAAAGGTCAAATCTGAGCAATCTCAAGGCATAGGGAAGGCCAGGAGTCAAGTGAGTCGGATCCATGTCAAGGAAAACTCCAAAAGGGTTTGGATTTTGTACACATCCTGATGTACGCGGCTTTAGTGGTCAAACCCGCGTATATACGCGCTTATAGGTTTAAAAGTCGTGTGTATCATTTTTCACATGTTTTTAGGGATGGTCAAGGAAACATCAAAGGGCAAAAAATGGTCCATGGGGTCTAAGGAGTTTGCAACGGGACAGGGGAAGGCCATACAAAGTGTGATTCACCTGGAGTGGTAAAATCAGCTATAACACTTTTACAGTTTGCAGCTTGGTAATAAAATGTTGGGGAAGGTGAGCAAATGATACCATCCAAGGTTGTAGTTGCTTCGGGACAATAAATTCTGGGAGGGGAGGACTGTAATGTCCCCATTTTTTTATGGCACCATGGGCACATCCTCTAAAACATCTAGTTCCATGGGTTCAAGAGGAAATAAAATAACTTAGTTAGGAATAAATTTGACCATGGTTATGAATTAATAAGCTAGGTCCAGTAGAAGTATTAAAGTCCATAGTTAAATAAATAATTATTAAGATTTTATTTATGAGTTGTAAAATGCATAGGAGGGACCATGAGGGTGCATAAGGGATTATTTAGACCTTGCAAGATGTTTCTAAATACATAATTTGGAAGAAAAAATAGTAAAAGCAGAAAGCAGTGAAAAGAAGAAAGCATTGAAAAGAAAAAAGGTGGTAGGGAAAAGCAAGAAAGTAGTAAAGTGGCAATAACAACAGAAAGCAAAAGCTAGGAAAATAAGGAAACTAGAAAAAATACTAGAAAATCTAGGAAAAGCAGAAAGCCAGCACAAATCATGGAAAAACATATCAAAGCAAGGAAAGATCACAAAGCAAGCAATTCCTAAATCAATCAACAAGGGCGCATAGTTTAGTTAGGGAACACAAGCCACGAATTCAATCTTTCCTAAGAAGCTACATGCGTTATAAATAAAGGAAGGTGTGCCACTCTCGCGTCTTTTGTTCATTTGTGAATTGATCTTGAGATATGTGTAGCTTTCTTCTAACTTGGGTGATGTGCCCCTTATCCTAAGTAGGAATATGTGCCCCTGCTTCTCTTTCAATGTGATGTGAGGTTGATGGAATTCATCCATTGACATTGAGTTTATTGCAAGTTTTGAAGCCTAGTCCATCCAATTTTGAGTTCCTTTGTAGAGATTGAAGATTCCTTCATTCGGACTCTATAGCATTTCTAGTCTTCTTCTCTTTACTGTCAATTTTGTACTGAAAGAGGCCATGTCTAAATTTTCTATGAGATCCATTTAGGCATCCCATTGATTTATATGATTTAATAGAATACTTTTGAGTTCATTTGTGCAATTTCATCAAGCAAAGTCTAATTTTCATGAGTAATTCCTACACCTAGTCTATATCTTGTTTAAAAATTACTAGTTTTAAGTGTATCTCTTATTAATAAACTTTTGTATAACTAATTCGAGTTATTTTAGTGGATGATGTTATTATACATGTTAATAAACCTATCCCATGCTTTAAATTAGAAAATCATGACCTTCTTCATGTGTTTGGGAAGCCCATAAGTGAAGCGTGTTGTGCAATCCCATAGAGTAGTTTTGCTAGTGCGACCACTGAAGCTTATCAAACCTATCCTAAACCTATACAAATGCATTTATACTAATATATAAAAGTGAGTAGGAGTTCTGCAAGCTTCCATAAGTCAACTCCCCTCACCACCGGTTTCGAGGAAGTGTTAAGCAAAGGTTTTAGTTTGCAGATGTTGGGGTTCCCAAGATCCTTGGAGTATACTTCAGCCTCGATGATGTTTGAAACATAAATTGTACTAGTACATTGTGCATGGAAAATTGAGATATCACAACCCTCTTCCCTTTCTTGTTTTGGAATTATCTTCTTAATCGTTTGTTCAAGTGTCCAGTACAAACCTCTTTGCCTTCACTACTTGTTTTGAATTTTTTTGAAAGAAGTGAGTTAGTGACCAATATGATCTAAATGGTTCATTCGACTATAATATGATATGATAGATAAAATAAAGTTATCACATATTGACCATGCAGTAAAGATAAGAGATAAATCTAAATGCATGGAGAACAAAATAATTTGAATTGCTTGTGAGAAGACTTCAATTGACTAAAGTGAGCTCGAATTGTTAAAACTTCAGTAAATGCATTAGTTAAAATAACAATGCATGCCTCAGTTAAAGCAATAATGTATGCATTAGTTAATTAAAGGAGAACTCATAGTGGTCACTTCAGTAAATCAATCAGCATGATTTCAATTAAGAATAGTTAACTAAAGTGTTAATAAAAGGAACTAGTTAACTAAAGTGTTTTTGCATGACGACACTTAGTTAAACTAAAAGACAATGCTTTAGTTAAACTAAAAGATGACACTTAAGTTAAAAGACAACACTTAAGTTTTAACATTTGATTTAAGGCTATTGTATGATGACACTTAAGTAAACATACTAACTAAGTGATCCTACATCCAGTTATGAGGTGAGTTCACTCTGAAGTTAGTAAAACATTATTTAATGTTAAAGAAGAAAGGTATTGTGTATTGTCTTTGTAGGATTGAAGAAACCGAAGTATACAGCAATTTTCCATGAAGGAAACTCACCATAGTTTGCATGGGAGGCTAATTCCCCATGCAGTGATTCGCTACACTTTGCATGGTAGTGATTCTTGCTAATTATTAATGTGTTGGACATTAATGTGTTGGACACATTGCAAAGATCATCTAATTGTTCTCTCTTCTCTATTGCTCCGTATCTACACCTTGTGTGTATGTTCTCTCCTATCTTGCACCTAGGGTTCTGAAAGCAATTTGCTATTGTAAAAGACATTCTCTGCTATCTATTGTAATTATTCTCTAAATATTTTCTAGGGTTTTTCATCCTTACTGTTTTGAGGATTTTCCCTGGGGTATATCCTGTGTTATGGTTCAATGTTCATGTGAATGGTTTATTGATTTCAAGTGCTCTATATTTCTGCAATCACAATTTTAAAGATCAAAGCTCAACATATTTGCACAAAATTCAACACTCTAGAGATATCACATGCATGAACCCAACTCAACCGCTTCATGTCTACAAGAATGTTGGTCATTCATTAGACTCTCTTTAATGTGCTTCCCTCATCGACTGCAAAAGCTCTGCACAAGGATTAAGACTACAATGTCTGCTAAAAATTCCTTTCTAACAACAATGCATTCATTAAAGGTAGATTTACACATACAAATGGATTGAATAATAACCCATTCTTCTATTAATTCTGGCATGAAGTTGTTCTTGACTTAGTGTTTGGAACTTTAGTTAGATCACCCATGTGTTACTTACACAAAAACAAAGGACTTGCAACCAATGCCTTAATAAGTGAGACTAATGCATACCATGGGCATTACATAGTCCTATCATCATATATCATGAGAGAGTGACAAATTCACTGGCACTAAAAGTAGAATACATTTTCTATTTCATATTATGTCCATATCCTTCATTGAAATGGACTACAACAAACTATCACCATATTGAAGAGTGTTGTAATATTCTCTTCTCAACATAACACTATATTTTCAATTGATATTATATCTTAAGTTATTCTTGGCCTATCCTATGGGATTATGATTGAGTTTGTATATTGACAAAATGATTGAATTCTAGGTCATATAAAATAACCAGATCTGCATTTAGCAATTTAACTCTAAACTCCCTATGTGAGTTAAAACACGAAAAACAAATAATGGTATCTTTGCTAGTGAAATTCTTTATTTGATGCCACCTTTCCAATGTTAAACTATTCCCATTCATTTTACAATATACAAATACTCAAAAGTTTAAGTCTTGTGGTACATAAGACATGCTTGACATTGTTGTTGGATTCTTCACATGCTTTCAACATCTTCTGCCTATGGTGACTAGTAGTCGATGGTCATTAGTGGAAATATGATCTCTTTCTATTTTGTACATAAATAAGTAATATTAATAAATAAATAAATGTAATATAATAAGTAATTAAAAGGTTAAACGATGTGTCTTTTACATGGGAAAGGTATGAACTAGATTATATAAAGTCCATGTAATGTAATGTTTAATCATCATCTATTCATTTTCAATATTTATTTTTATATTTTATTATAAAAGATGGATTCACTTCTTCGTTGAAAACTGGAGTTGCTAATAATTACTATTTTTAATATTTTTGAAAATTTTCAAAAAATAACTATTAAAGACTATATGTGTATAATAATATTATTATTTTTAAATATAATTATTATTATCAATATTATTTTAATAGTTAATCTTTACATACAATTTCAATCAATATTCAAAGGTCTCTATTGTATATGTGACATGAAGTCATTCAATGAAGAAATGATAATGCTTTTTGAGCAATACAAGAGGGAGAGTAACGAAATGGTCACTTAAATTTAAAAATCCTTTAAAGAAACATTTAAAGGAAACCAAGATGTATGTGATAGTTATGTAAAAGAAGTTGCTAAAGAGGTAGATTCAACTTCTAAATTCAAACCCAACCAAGAAACTAAAGCATCTCCAGATCCACTTATTCTTGATGATAATGGTGTTGAGAAGAGACTTAAAGCCGTCGTCTCTTGCAAAATTGGAACAAGTAAAGAGTCAAGCTAGTGTTGTTGATAAGTATCCAAAAGATTGGGTCACTCCCAATGATGACAATGACAATTTTGAGGAGAAAAGATTTAAAGTTTATGTCTCCCATTGAATTGAAATGGGTAGAGATTACCTCAATGAGAGTCAAGCTAGTGTTGTTGATAAGCACTGAAGAAGACATATGCACTAAAGATGAGAAATATAAAACAAGGGAACCTATTATAGATACTAAAGAAAAGGATGAAAACAATAAGGTGACTGAGGATGTAATTTCATTAGATCAACATCCACCAATTATATATTATGAAGATGCAAATTATGGACCTGTGGTAGCTATTGACATGCAAGATACAACCCAAATTCCTCCTGTTGAGCATTATGATAGTAGTCCCATTGTTGTTGAACCAGATGACATAGTAGATATTGCATCCAAATGTTTAGGAAGTACTATCAACAAGTTAGTGCAGATGAACAACATTTATGTTGCTCCAGAAGTGAAGCTTTAGATGTAGTCGTATGGAAATTAAGAATGAAGGCTCTTAAAATTCCTTCCGAAGAAGAAGCCATGGAGGCTACAATCCAAAGAAAACAAGTACAAGACTTAAATATTTCCAATCAATATGACATTGGTTTAAATGTGTGTCACCTTTATGACAACCACCACACATCTTTGAAATTGTTATTATAATTAAAGTGCACACCCACGAAAGTTGTAAGATGGAAGCAATTTACAATAATATTGCTTGATGAAATTTAGAAAGCTCAAATTGATATCTTCAAATTCCAAGCGCTTAAGTATGACCATTCCTTTGAATTCCAAGCTTGAATATTATATCTTAAAAATACCTCCATTATTATGACATTTAATGTAGGATCGACAACACATGCAAACAATGAAATTAATATAATTAGATTCACTTTTGGAGAGAAAGCACATGAAGGTAGATATTCAACTCCTAAAAATAGTAGTCATAAATGAGTTGAAGGGATATTTCTAAGACACTAATGATGATGAGAAGATCAAAGAACTACCTAAAACAAATGCGTCCATGATAAGAGCTCTTCGCATTTAATAGTGCACAAGGTTCCCAATAATAGCAACAATTAAATGGTTATGGATTTGTGGCCTAACTAAACCTATACCACAAAATTGTAAGATATCATTAATTGTTGACATAAAAAGTTATTGTCTTCAGTGAAGTTTCTTCTCGATGAATACTAAAAAAATATGGCCTCGATATGGAAAGACACATACATTCAAATCTACATCAATTAACCAATTGGGTAATATTGCAAACTCGTTGTTTATGATTAAGAAATGTAGTGGTAATGAAGATCCACATTTTCTCATAAATGGAATCCAAAAGACGATATGGAAAGCAAGTAATTACAAGTTAAAAGGAGTGAGAAACTTACCAATCAAGTAAAAAGGATTACAACACAAGGTCCAGGCCCATATCAAGATAAAAGAAACAATTCATACTACATATCTCAAGTCAATGTTTCATTGCAAATACAAAATAAAGTTGACATTAAGCAAAATCATCTTTGAAGAATAATATAATAAGTAATTATAAGGTTAAACGAAATGTCCTTTACATTGGAAAGGAACGAGCTAGCTTATATAAATTCCATCTAATGAAATGTTTAATCATCATCTATTTATTTATATATTTTATTTTAATTTTTAATATTTATTTATATATTTTATTATAGAAGATGGATTCACTTCTTTGTTGAAAACCAGAGTCGGTTTGTAACACTTTCTCTCCCATACTCAAAACCAATGATTATTCTCCATAAAAGGTATCGGGCCAACTCAAGCGGAAAAAAAAACTTGTTATTGTTATTGAATGTTTTAGTTGGCATAAACTCAAAAAAGTTTATTTTCCTTATCGAATCACTCATTGAGAACATTCAAAATATATGTTAATAAAGGGTTGAATTTTCTAATTAATTGGCAATGAGATCATTGGAGTGAAATAAAACAAGTCAATTGAATTTGTTTGTCATCGGGCCATTAAAACAAGGCAATTAAATAATTTTCCTTATCCAGCCACAAACGCCAATCGGGCCTCTTTTACAATGCTTGGTCCAAGATGATCTTGAAAATTGAGAAATCTTGTAAATTGCATTCATGGGTAATTTTTTGAGATATGTCAGTCGGGGGCAATTTTAAAACGGTCATTTGAAATTGAAGAGAGGCTATATGAGAAGAGTGGGCATGATTTTCTCATTGGGTTCCTTTTAAACATCAAAATAATAAAAAATCAAATGGGATCAATGGTGAAAGTAGTCTTGAGTATGCAATCAAGCAACAAATAAAAATTTCATTGGTTCATTTATGAACCTAGAGATTAGGTCATTACTAAATTGGGTGATCAAGTAAAAAAAATCAATCAAACCTAAAATCAGGATTAGTCAAACAAATGAAAATGGGACAAAAAAATTCAATCAGTCCTAAGATCAAGATTAGTTAAACAAATGAAAATGGGACTAATCTTTTAAGAAATCCCTTTAACTTTATAATAACAAAGTTAAATACGATTGATAAAAGGAATTGGGGATTACAATTTGAAATAAAAAATGGAAAGGGCCCCTCGGATGCAGGTGGAAGCCACATGTTGGCACGTGGGGAACATGCCAAATGCTAGCTCACGCGTCAACACGTGGATCTGAATCTGATGGAGTGTAAATATGGTTAATTCAGTTCTTAATGTGAGTTTAATGGCTCTCTAGTTGATGGATCTTCATGCTTGGGAAATGATGGAGAGTAGGACCTAACTCATTCATTATTGGAGGATGGTGAGACATCTCCTGCATGTGGTGTGTAGAATTAATGAGAAATGGGAAATCATAATCGAGCTGGAGTTTTTTATTGTGGTTTCTTGTTCTTTGCTCCAAATGTTATCATTCTGTGAGAGCATTAGGAGCAGTATTAGTGAAGACATGGCTATGCACCAAAGGGGAAATCCAAGACTGAAAACAATAGTCGTGGGGATTCAAAACGTAGGGGGTCTAGTGGTTATGGGGGTAGAGGTTATGTGGATTCAATTTCTGCGACAGCTCATAATATGATCGACGACTGGGAGGATAGCATTGTCACCCAACAGTTGGCCTCGACACGAACAATTGGTAATATAAACCATTATTGGGTTGTTAAGAACATTATGGGCTTAATGATGGATGATATCTAGGACGAATGGAGAAACTCCAAAGCTATGGCCTTAGAAATGTGGGTTATCGTGGAGCAAATGATGTACGACTTGAACACTCTCGAGGATAGTTTTGATTAGGGGCATGCTATACTCGACAAACGTTTCAAGGCGATAGGATCCCAGGAGCATTGTCCTTCTTGGGAAAATGTGCTCGGAGGAGTTTGACATAACGTGTCCATGGAGCCATTTGTGCAGGCAAGACAAAGTAACAAGCCTCCAGACTTGGCCTCTTATGGATACATTGATGCTTCGACTCCCACTGAACATGTTGTTGGATCGACAAAGAAAATATGATGACTAGATTTGGAGGACCTAGTCATGCTAAAGAAGAGAGAACCATTATCGGTGAAGCTTCTAGAAGCAGAGACCCTAGACTCGAAACTTAAGGCCTGCATGATCATCGAAGAGCATGCAAACTCTTCTCATGGGGCACTCTCTAGCTAAATGAAGCTCCTTTCCTTTGAAAAATTCTTGTGTCTTTTAGTTTTTTTGGTTTTATGTTTTAGATAGGTTGCTAGCGAGTAGGCCTTATAGTTCATGGATGGTGTATAAAAACTCTATGTTTTGCTGCTACTGGGCATGTTTTCCCTCTGTTGGGAGGGCCTTTTCTTTTTTTGAACTTGATAGACATGTTAGTATTTTTGCTTGGATGGGATGGTGGTTCCACCTTCTCAAGCCACCATGAAGCAAGCTGGAGACATGACTGTAATTTTGTCTATTTGTTTTTATAATATATACTTATTGTGAAACTTCATAAAAAAATGGGGGGTAAAGGGACCAACTAAAATTGCCCAAAATTGCCCAAACTTCAAAATAGAGAGGGATTTAAAAGATGGCCAAAGCAATTGAAAATTAAAACCATGATGAAAAAGAAACATAAAATCATTCCAAACAATACAAAAATCTACTAGCACAGGTGTTATGTGATATATTTGTTTATCTAGATTCAAAACACTATGACTTACTCACAATAAATTTGATTGAAGAACTACTCTTTGTATAGTGTAAAGGATAAGCAGGGCCTTTAATTGGGTTCTTACATAAATTCTTTCAAATACATTCATATCTTTCTGTTGAGGCCTGAAAAATTGCAGGTAACAACAGTTAGGGATTCTCCCCAATAAACGTTCCAAATTAGCCCGTTATTGTTTGGTATGGGGAATCCGTCCGGTTTACGGTCCGGCTACCGTAGGTCAAGTAACAATTAAAATGTTTTACCGGTTACGGCCCGGTCCATCATGTATATTTTTAGTTTTTTGTGTTTAAGGTATGATGTGCAAGTGCCTAACTAAAATGCAGACTGTTTGTGCCAAAAATTGTTTCCAAACTACAAAGAAACAAGCCAACACAATCTCAAATATTCAATCAAACAAAACTAGGTTTTTAGGGTTTTTGAAAGGTTTTTCTGGTTGTGAAGTTTGGTGACAAGAGGGAATACATTCATAACCCAAATAGGGACTAAATCACAGGTAAAGAAGAAATGAGATGCATAATATAATTAACCATGTATCCAACAGAACATAACATTGAAGTTCATCCACAACTGACAAGCACTACAAGCATAAAAACTATAAACTAGCAATGAAATTATCAATTGTGTAGCTAAAAAAGCTAGAAATGAAGCCAAAGAAGAGACTGAAGGGTAAAATGGAGCATATATTTCATAATCAGTTCATCAAATACACATGAGAGTCAAGTACTTAGCTTATCAACAAGTCAGGAGACCTCCTCTAGCCATCCAAAAGTCGAACCTCACTTCTGTACCCTTGTCCCTCTTTTATAATTACAAAGAAGTAGTTCTATCTTCCTTTCATTAGGTCGAAATTGAAACTACCCAGGAGTTACATTAACTAACTTTCAACTAATTTACTAAAAATAGCAAAATCGGATTCCTGGTAAATATGGCGAATTTCTGAAAAATAGGTGTCAAATAAGCCTCCATATCTATCAATCCATGATGCCTGTGTAAAACATGAGAGAGGTTTTTGTGAATGGTTCCGTGATGGAAAAAAACCTCTCTTGGTTTTTAAAAATTCATCTCTAATCAATCAGAATATGCCCCGTAAGATGAACACTAAAACAGGAAAATATTAAATATTTTTAAAACCCTGAAAATAGGCTGTAAAGATTAAACTGAATCTTTCAAACCTTGATAGCTGTTGCAAAACTGAGAGATTTTTTTGTGAATGGGTATCTTATGAACAAAAACCTCTTTTTCTTTTCTAAAATTCATCTCCATCAGCTCGTGGTATGCATTTAATTTCAATAACCCAAAACAGTGAAAACAGAGCAGAATTCTCAGTAATCTTTGCATTTCAATATCCTCTTTTTCATCTGAAATTTATTCTGCAGGTACAATATTTTCAGCAACATTTTGCAGGTTTTGAAATTTCTTCTAGAATTGCTCTACTATTGTAGACTTTGAATTCTTCACTGATGCAGATTTTGAATCTTTTCCTGCTGCAGATTTTTCATCTTTTGTTGCTGTAGTTTTTGAATCTTTTGTTGCTGTGGACTTTAAATCCTTTGTTGTGATAGGCGTTTGACTGAGGGTACTCTTCTCTTCTTCTTTCCTCTGATCTTTTGGTGGCAACTGGTATAGTGCTGTCTCCTAATCAAACTTTAAAATGTAGGCCTGATTACACCCTTCAAACAATCTTTCCCCAAATGTATCAATTATGTAGAATGCTTCCCTTTCTACCTTAAGAAGGAAAAAATGGTCATTCCAGCTGACTATGTAAATTTGTGGCTCATTATTTTGACTCTCTACCATCATAGCATTGGTAATTTCATCCCAAATAGTGTCAAAGGTCATTGCTCCTTGCAGAAAGTCAAATAAATCTCCCATACCTTTAGGCCTAAAGAACCCCACAAATGACTTTACATGAACTACAAATAATGGTTGTATCTTAGCCTGTAATACTATGTCCAAATCAAAGTGCCTATCAGGAAATCTCTCTTTGTAATCCTCGACCTCACAAAGTCCCCTCCACTCCTGAGATCCTTCTCGTATTAGCATATCATATTGTGATTTAATTGGCATAGTATTTGGGTTTTTATGCAGCCAATCAGTAATAACATCTACCAGTGCAGTACAAGCACTCTCACCTGCAGCCCTTTCACTACGTTGATCGATTGAACCAAAAAAAACCTGTGCAGACAACTTCATCTATCCATCTCTACTAACTATCTCTTTCTGTTCCCAACTGCCTGTTGTGAATTGATCGTCTCCAAATGTAGAAATGATTTGGTTTGCTCCATGTTTACTCTTATCATCCAAATGAAGAGACTTAATGGGAGAGCCTAACTGTCGATGATGAAAATCAATATCATCTCCACCCTCCTCTCCATATGCCTTATTTAGCAATGCCTCTCCCCTTGCTCTTGGGGATTTAAAACTAAACTTCCATTTTTTTTTCCAAGAAATAATTTTACACAGTGAAGGTTGTGGACTGGCAAGATCAGAGTCCGGAGAAGATGGTTCATCAATGAGTTTGGGAAGAGAATCAAAACTTGATCCAGAGCTTGTCAACTCATTATCTCCATTTCCATATTCTTTGCATTCCAGATAAATAGCACCAGCAGGAAGATTGGCTGCAACCAAAGTGTCATAACTCCCAAAGATGGAAACATCCCCATCCACTGCTTCATCCACTTCACCCTCCTCAGTTGACTCAGAATCAAATAAATCAGCAGATTCACATTCTTCGCTAACTGGAGATTGTTTGCAATAACTTCCATCCTCATCTGAAGAATATTTATCAGGAACCTTGGGAGTATCCTTTTCTAACACAAAAGGTCTTATGCATGACAGGGGTGCTAAAAACTTTTGAACTGGTTCAAGTGGGTCCTGATCATTTTGAAGATTGATGAAGTTTAGAGTTACAACAAGTGTTGCCTTTGTTGTTGCACCTCCAATACAACAAGAAAATGGAATCTTGGTGGTTTCTTCCATGCTTTTCCCAGGTAAAACAAACTCCGCAATGTTTAGAAAAGTTGTCCCTACAACAGACTGTCTGGTTTTGGGTTCATCTTCCACGGCCTCATTCCAAGCTTGATACAGGTGTTAGAAGTTGATTCCTGGACTGGCTAAATGTTGAATTGAACGCTCCAGGTGTTTTCAACTCTCCATCTCACCTCTGACTGTCACGCTGTGAAACCCTAATCCTTCCTTCAACTACTAATTTCTGATTTTTTAGCAATGTGTCTCCACCCCGGCGTCAACCACTTCGTAATCTTCAGTTTGAGAACCTCTTTCCCGAAAATCTTGCCTTATTCCACTCACTGTCATCATTTGCCATAAATTTGCATACAGTTGCCAGGATCTCCCTCACATGATGACCAGACACCTGTTTCAATGATAAACTTGGCAAAACACGTATCAAATGTGATAACTGATGTAGTTAACACCTTAGGGATGAAACCCCCAAAAAAATCGGACTGAAAAATGACTATTTTGGCAAAAACGATTTTCTTGTAGCGCACTAGTGTAACTTTTTCTGGCCAATGCTACAAGAATCCCTATGCGCTACAGGAATCCCTGTTTTATGATTTTTTAACCAAAACTCCAAACAAAATGTTGTTTTTTTGGTAAATAACCTTAAGGAAGGTCTTATGATATTTCTTTAGAACCTTTTAGAAATATATGCATCGTATAAGCCCCTAAAAACCATGAAATTAATTAAATCAAGCAAAAATTAAAAAGAAAATCTGTAAAATCAACTATAAAGATAAGGCTAAAATCAAAATATTTTAAAGGATACCAAAGTAAAAACTTTAAAACAATAAGAAAAATCATAGTTTTAAGACAAGCAAATGGTTCGAAAATAGAAAACAAAAACAGGCTATAACACAGACGATAGAGATAACGAGGAGGGTCACAACGTGATGCGCAGGTTCTTACCTCTCGTCTTACCTCTCTCGTATCTAAATCACAAACAGCAAGAAACTAACTAAGGCTTGTTAACCTATCCCTGTGGAGAAAAACTATCATTAATGATGAGTAATGTATTTCAGTGCATGCATTAGGAAAGATCACAGATAGATGTTAATTGTTTCATAACACATGAACATCAATAGGAATATAAACAACAAGATAGCATATTGTTTATTACAACCTTCATTACTCAAACTAGAAATTTCACAGAATAAACCAGAGTACATTCATAACATCAAAAGAAATTCCATGAGTTAGAATGATCTCACAGTTAATGGAAATATGTTGAAAATGAAATAGTTCACATTCAACTGGTCCATTACAAAACATTTGAAACATTCCACAAAACTTTCTCCAGCAAAAACATGTAACTCTTTATTGTAAAGGAAATAGTTCTTCTTACAGTACACTCTCAAAAATGGTCTGGGAAAAGTCCATTCTACATCTAAACTCTCCTATATTTATACAAAAACAAAACCCTTGGGCTGCCCCTCAATGTCTTTTGAGCTTCCCCAACCTTTCATTTCCAAAATTTTGTCTCGTAGCATGTGCACATAATTAATACAATATATTACATTCTAAATCAAAATTTTCAAAACACTTTATGAAGAAGGACCAACTTGGTCGTTGATGAACTTCTTCCATGCATGGGCCTCTGCTGCTATGCCTTCAAATCTAGAAGGCTCAAGAAATCGGATATTAATCTCATATTTAGCAACCTAGTTCTTTACCCCTTCTATCCTGGCAGGACTCAGGCGCAGCTAATCTTCTAGTAGATGTATACTTACTGCTACATTTGCCACTGCGTTCTTCAAGATCCATTCATCTAGGTCCTTGACCTGTTGGATCTCTTGCTCGTCTTCCTGATACCTGTTCTGTAGATGTTCTATAAACAATTCATGTTCTGGTATCGCGTCCAATATTTTCTCCATAGAAGTCTGGCATATATTGTATGTAGCAAGCACTCTCTTGCAATATTCAACACATGCTCCCTTTGTTTTCTTCACTGTTTTCTTGAACTCTTCCGCTACATTAATTGCAAATTCCTATAAATCATACTCCTGTTTTAAACTATGCTGATCCTTAACTGCTAACTATGCAGGAGATTCCTTATTTGTTTATTCCTAGACCATTCTTCCTGTTAGAATCTCCAAAATATCCTGATATCTGTCCAAAAACTATGTAGTGTCCAAAATTTCCTCTAATCTCGTGTCTATTTGTAAAATTTTACACCTTTCATCCTCAATGCATATCTGTAATTGGTGAATCTTCCTTCTTTGAGTTAGAACGTGTTCTTTCAAAGGTTGAATGTCTGTCTTCTGTTCCATAGCATCTTTCAGTGATGTTGTCAATGAAGTGTTTTTCTCTTCTAAGGCTGCCACATGCATTCGATATTGTTTCTCTTTTTCCTCTGTGGTAGCCTTCTCTATTTCTAACTCAGCAACCTTGCTTTGCAACCTATCCTTCTCTGCACTTAGATTCTAATAGGATACCTGAAGATCATCTCTCTTAGTTTTCAACATTTGATGTTCTAGCTGTAGCTTTTGTAATTCAGCTAAGCTATCCTGAGCATTCTTTTATGTTTTCTCTACTTGCAGAGTCTGGAATTCCATTCTTGAAGTCTTAACTTCATTCATCATGTCTTCATACTTCCTTTTCAGCTTTTGACCTTCATCCCTTTCCTTGTTCAAAGTTTCTTTCAATTGGGCTGCATTTTTTTCTTGACTGCTCTAGGTCCATCATAAGCCTATCCACGTTGTCTTCAGTTGCTTGGGTTAATGCCACCCCAGCTCTTGTTATCAATCTTGGATCTATATTTGTTCCATGCACCAATGTTTTATTTGTTATCATCTTTCTTGACTGTCCTCCAGTTTCAACCTTTTTTTCAGTTCTTTTTACAATTCTTTTCTTCTCCTTATCATAGAAAATGGTACTAAAGTCAAGAACTTCCTCCCCTTCTGTAGGCATGAAAGGGATCAAATATATCCCACAAAATGAAGCTTGTCCCAGTGTGCTGCTAGAAGATGCAGCAGGCTCTGGGGGATCAGGATTAGATTGTACATGTCCTTGATCTATTTGATCTTGCCCTCCCTATGTATCTACCTGTTCTGTAGTCTGTTGGTCCTTTTGAGATCCTGTTAATCTCAAACCTTCACTTTCTTCTTACTTTTTCTTGATTTCCACTTCTTCTATTT
Source organism: Pseudotsuga menziesii (assembly GCA_001517045.1). Taxonomy (NCBI): domain Eukaryota; kingdom Viridiplantae; phylum Streptophyta; class Pinopsida; order Pinales; family Pinaceae; genus Pseudotsuga; species Pseudotsuga menziesii. The sequence goes on from LPNX011133050.1 coordinate 465,124, forward strand.
TCTTTCTCTCCTCCTCTTTCTTCCTTGCTACTTCCTCTACAGCTCGCTTATTTTCTTCTTCTTCATTCTTCAACCAACTCTCTGCTTCCTATGCTATCCTTCTAGCATATTCTTCTCTCTTTTTCGACTCTTCTTCTTCCAATGTCTTAGTCTTCTCCAAAGTTTTGCCCTTTCCACCCATAGTAGTTATTTTCTGTTTGAACCTCTTTTTAAGGGTGATTATGTTCTTTGCACTTCTGAATGTCACCTCGTCCTTGTCCTAAAAATCAGTATATTCAAAATTAATTCCCGCTTCCTTGCAGTAATCTGCTACTTTATTTCGGGAGTCATTCCTATGAAAATTCATTTCGCCAAAATGAAAATGATCCAGCTCCTGAACAAATTCTGCAGCCTGTTTTACTCTTGAAAACTTGTAGCTGCCAAGCAGGAAAGGCACTGCAGGATATGTTGCCTTTTTATGCTCAAACAGGAAATTTCCTACACCATCAATATACACCTGCCTAACTGCCTCTTTGTGTAGTACATAGTCAGTGGCATACTTAGGGAGTAGGGAAGGGGCTCTAGAACCACCGTACATTCTTACATACAACCCATCTTCAGTCAAATAATAATCTCCAAATTCCTCGATGACTTTGAATGCCTCTTCAGACATGCAATTGCATTCAGTCAAGAAAATGAGGGCATACAAGGGCATGATGAAGTGCTCACAGATTTCCCTGTAATAGATATGATATTTATGGGCCCAAAACAATTTATATGTTGTGTACACTGGGGTTTTGTCCCTCTCCTAGTTACATCTCAAAGCTGGAAAAGACTAAGTGCACAGTATACAGCCAATTAGGATATAGCTGATATAGAACTCTTATTTCTTTTGTGATACCCCTCCTAAGGCCACTGATATGCATGCTGAGAGGTTGTTTGACACAATGTTTGACCAATTAAAAATGGTTCCTTGAGTAGCCACATAGAAAATAATTGGTATCCACCCTATCTTGAAAATATTTCCGTGTGCTCTTCCAAAAATCCTATTTAACATCAGTGCAATGAACCTATAGGGAGTATGGCGAGTAGAAGTGTCATACTCTCCGGAAGGTCTAGTTCAAAAGTTATTTCCGAGGATCATCGTTCTTTTTACTGTCTCCACCAGATCCATAGCTGTCTCCTTTAACTAGCTTTCTGTCAAGTAAACCTAGGCTGAGGACAGATGATAAGCCATAGAGACATATGCAGGGCTATATGTAGCGTAGCCCCACTTAGCAGTATTTTCCAGAATCATTGTGGTTACATCTGCCCTAGGCAAAATCCAGCCTATCACTTCTGAACAAGGGAAAAACTCAGGTCTTGTGGCCACTTTTATGAGAGTTGATTTCTCAATGTTGGCATAGATGGTTAACTCCTCAAAACCCACATTAGGTACATTTTGGTTGGCTATCATCCTGCAGATCCCTCCCCACTTGTAGTCTGGCTCAACCCCAGTGGAAGCTTTGGTATCTTCATATATATACTCTACTTTGGTGATGATCTCAACTTCAGGCTCTCCCTCAACCACAGGAGCCTTCTTCTTTTGTCTCTTGGACATGTTTTCGTTACAATAATCACCCTGTCACAGTCAAAACATGTTCTTAGACCAACTAGGCTATTATCAAGTGTTTTAAACAATAAACAAAAACTATATCAATTTGTTTACCTCCTCAATATGCATGTTGAAAAATAAACTACACACAGTATTCAATGCATGAAAGAATTAAGAAAAAAAAAATTCTTGCTGGATACTTCTTAAAATGCCTAAGCCTAAATGTATGCAAAATTCTCCATCTCACTCAGGCCGCAGCAAACTAATCTGATGTCAAATATGGATGAATCAAACTAATCCTACCAAGCGTCTTCAAAACCAACTCAAAAACATTAAACCCTACGAAGCGCTCATCCTGTCGAAAAAACCTAAACTGACCAAAAATGAAAAACCCCCGCAATCCCATGGAATAAGGTAAGTGCAAGCAAAAGGTTTAAAACCCCCCCGGGCGGCTATGGACAACCCCAAAAACAGGTGGTGCAGGCAGCGAAACGCTTGTCTGTACCGTGCCCTAATCTTTTGCACTGGAGCAAAAGTATCCATAACGACTCAAACAATTACGCAGACTCAAATTTCTTTCACTAAAGAAACTGCAAACAGCTAAACTCTTCACCCTCAAGGTAAAATATCATGCAAACCATAAAGGAAAACATCCTTTTATGCGAACAAACCTAACTCATGGAAAACCTAACCAGGGGAAAAACCCTAACGGTTCCAAATCGACCAATAAAAACTAAAATAGTAAGGTCGTAGTTCACCTACCTAGCAAATGATAACGTAGTCGATGGGATGGAAAAACCTTCACAGGAGCAACGTGAACGAATCAAGTCTAGACAGCTGGGCACACGTGAATCGGTGCAAACGACAAGTACTGGAGCAAACAACAAGTTTAAAAGACAGATAAACAATAAAATAACACCTCCCTCATATATATAACCTTCAGCAAAAACTTTTGGTGGGGATAAAACCCTATCGGCAATCACAACATATGTCAATCAGAAGAAGAGGATGGAGGGTAGCCGCAAGAGCGGGCGTAAAAACAACTACGGAGCTGGGATGCTTTAACACTATCGATCGTCGGTAGCACTAGACTCTAAGTGTGGAAACTCTAGATGAATATTTCTCCGCAACGTCGGCACTGTAAAGTACTGTCATTGTGACTCCACTCATTCTAATGGCTATCAGAGATCGAAAACTCTAAACTGTATAGAGTCGGCGAGGAAAAGCACTAACTCTCGGAACGTCAAAACTGAACATCCTTCGCAGTGTCGGCATCACAAAAATGTGTTATCATGTCTTTACCTTCTTAAAGGGTATCGAAACTTGGACATAATAAGTTCTAAGGCATCGGCGAGAAAAAACACTAACCCTCGGAACGTTCATCACAAGCCTCCCACAACGTTGGCGACGTAAAAGACTAGGACTCCGGATCACTGTTGTAAAACATTCCGATAGCGATAAAAAAGTAATCGGTAATCAAAATGCTAAGTGTTAAGCTCTAAAAACAAAACAAAGACAAAAATAATCTGCGGTTTCGATGTATCGGTGAGGAAGACTAAAATACTTCCGATAGACTTGACCATTTGGCTTCTGCAACATCGGAAAGACAGTCTACTATGCTTCCGATATCGGAAGGATAATCGACTAGTCTTCCGATGCAAAAAATGAAAAAGATCAACTTTTTAAGGAAAAGATCTGAACTTCAAGGCAGCTCAGCAAAAACCAAATACTCCTAGGCTAGATCAAATAAAATCAAATGAAAAGGAGGGCCCTAAAATTGAAAGAATTTGGGGACAAATGGTTGCAGCTGCAACAATTGGCGACTACCTGGTGAACACAGATCTCTGAATAATTTTACTCTTTGACCACCATACTATTTTAATAATACCAACATGCTGAATTCTTCAAAATATCTGGATTTGCCAAATGGCAGATGTATGCACTTTAATCATTGATTATAACCCAACTTAGGGAACAAGGGAACCAAGATTTCAAAGTCTAGATAACTCTTTTGAGGCTAGGAATATGATTTTTAATTTTTACCTCTGTCTTTGAGTAGTTTCCAGCTTAGACACCACATGATTGTAACATATGGTAAACAGATATATCTATTTGTTCCTCATTCCCATGCCATTTTGCACTTTTGGTGCTTTTGGACTTTTGTCCTCTTTTGAGTCCCCCTGCATGCCTTCTTTCTAAATTTTTTTAATTCAAGCTCCTCAATCCATAGTGTCCTTTTGTGTGAGAGATATATTTATTTTTCAGCTCACAGACGGAGAAGAACTTTGGCAATCTTATACGTACTAATATGGTTCAGTACTTTGCTTTGATACCTATTGCTTTTCCGAGGAGATTTTGACTCTTATTTTCCTTTTGGCTTTCAATTCATGGCATGGAATCATTTAAATGTAATATATTGTTTACCTTGCTTCCTTTCCATGGGTCTTTTGTTGTCACCCCCTAAGACATTTTTAGTGTGAGATGAATGGAGCCTCGAAATAGTATTCTGGACCTTTTGATCCTGAGTTATTTCACAAGGATTAAGCAGGACTTCAATGTGTTCATAGCCATTTAGGAAAACTGCTAACTTGAAAAAGTTCTTAAATAAATTAATAGTACACAGTCTTGTTATCATGATTTTAGTTAACAAGAATTCTGATGAACTCCATGCAACCAAAAGTTGTGCTTCTTTAAATATTACAATCAATCAAACTCTAACTAAACAAACTAAAAAATCTATAAAAAAAACCAAATGTTTATTTATGTACAAGACAACCAAAATAAAAGATCAAGAAAAATAAGGTTTGAGAACTAAACCATTTACTGGTAAGTTCTCTTCCCACCCCTGTAAGTCTTGCAACTTGTAAGTTGAGGGGCCAAGCTTTGCTGCAATTTGAAAATGGCCTACCCATAACTGCTGAAACCTAGTATGCTTTCCCTTTTCATCGTGCGGGTGATCCCACTTAAGAACCAGATCTCCTACTTCGAATTATTTGTTCCCAGCTTTATGTTTATCAAACCAATGCTTCACTATTTCCTGTTGATACTTAAATTTTTCTTTGACTTTGGACCTAGACTCTTCTGACTTCAGAAGATTATAGATTCTGATCTGTAGGATTTCATTATCGGTACCCCTAGATTCCTAAGCTATTATGGAAGATGGTAACAGAATGTTGGGAGGAAGGATAACTTCTTTTCCATAAACAAGAGTGTATGGTGACACACCTAAAGAATTCTTGGGTGTGACTCTATCATCCCAGAGAGCATTAGGTAACGCTAAATGCCAACTTCTCTGGTTCTCTATTACGGTTTTCTTTAGAATCCTAATCAGATTTTTGTTTATGGATTCTGCCAAACCATTTCCTTGTGGGTAATAATTTGCAAAATAATGCAACGTGATTCCTCTTTCATTAGAAAATGCAGTTAATCTAATAGAAGAAAAGTAATTAGCATTATCAAAAACCAAGGAAATTGGAACCCCAAACCTGGTCATAATGTGATTCTGTAAGAAATCCATGACTGCATCTTCATTTACTTTTCGTAATGGAATAGCCTCAACCCATCTAGTGAAGTAATCAGTTGCTGTCAGAATATGCTTGTGTTGCAAGGAAGAATTTGGGTTTATTTCTCCAATAATATCGATTCCCCATTATTCAAATGGTTTTGATATAATGATAGGTTTTAACGGCCCTGCTGCTTTAGCTTGTCTTCCAACACCTCTCTGACAAGCATCACATTTTCTAACATGAGCATGAGAATCCTTAAATAGTGTAGGCCAGTAATATCCAGCTCTAAGAATCTTATGTGCTGTTGTATCCCCGGAAAAATGACCTCCAACAAGCCCATCATGCAATTCTGTTATGACCTTCTTTGCATCTTCCTGTTTTAAGCACCTGAGAAAAACTCCATCATAGTTCTTTCTGAACAATAATCCATCAATTATCTGATATGAAGCTGATTTCAGACGTAATGCTCTTCATTGTTTGGGACTCTAATGCTCCAGCAAATATCCTTCTTGAAGGTAATGGACTAGGTCCCGGTACCAGGAATCTGGAGCTGTAAACAAAGGACATACATCCACCATATGTAACTCAGCTTCATTATCCCAGCTGTTTTCTTCATTGTTTTGACCTTCAGTCATTAGTTTACACAATCCTTGTCCTTTTACTATGGATGCTGGTTTGAACTCGAGATCATATTCTTGTAAGGCAGCCACCCAGTTGCCTCTTCTTTATCCTAATTCCTTTTGTACAAAAAGAGATCGTACAGCTGGGTGTGGAACTATTACTTTGGTGCGATTCTTAAGTATATATGGCCTGAATTGTTTTACCACTTTAAAAACTGCATAAGCTTGTTTTTCAACTGCTGGATAATTCAATTCAGCTCCCTACAAACCAGTGCTCATAAATGATATGGGGTACTCATCTCCCCCATCTTCCTTCTGTGTAAGCACAACTGCCAATGAATCATTGGACGCAAAAGTGTACAGAATAAAATCCTTTTTGAAATTTGGACTTTTGAGTGATGGTGCATGAGCAACAGATGTTTTTATCTTGCTGAATGTGTTCTTCTCCAAATCAGTCCATTTGAATTGAACACTTTGTTTAACCATTTGCTGCAAAGGTTTGACAATTTGAGCAAAGTCTGGTACAAACCTTCACACAAAATTGATTGTCCCATAAATGATTGCATACCCTTTTTATTATGGGGTAAAGGGATCTATTCTATGGCTTTAATCCTTTCTGGGTCTATGGAGATCCCTTTCTTAGAAATAACATGACCCAGTAGCTTTCCTTCTATGACTACAAATACGCATTTCTTAGGATTTAGTAAAATGCAATATTTCTGACAACACTCGAAAATTTGTTTCAAATGAAATGCATGTTCCTCTCTCTTTTTCGAAAATATTGTGACAACATCTAGATAAACCACAACACTATGGCCAATCAAACTGCGGAAAGCTATATCCATGGCCCTCTAGAAAGTAGCTTCAGCATTAATAAGTCCAAAGGGCATTCTCCTATACGCAAAAGTTCCCCACTTGGTTCTGAATGTGGTTTTAAGCCTGTCTTCTTCAACTACTAATACTTGATTATAACCAGAGAATCCATCTAATAATGAAAACAATTTAGAACTTGAAACCATATGTAATATTTGTTCCATGGGTGGGATCGGATAATTATCTTTATCGGACGCACGATTAAGATTTATGAAATCTACATAGAGCCTTATTTCTCTTGACTTTTTCCATGCCGGCACCAAATTAGAAACCCATTCCGAATGTCGAACTTTAAATATGATTTTAGCATCCAACAATTTTTTTACCTCACTTTGAATTAAAGGTTCTAGCTTAGGATGCATCTTCCTCAATGTTAGGATTATTAATCCTCCCTTTTCCAAATTTGGTCATATGTCTAAATCAAGAGTCATGTCTAAATCGGGAGTCCATCCAGTCTATTTATAGTCATTAGCACCATTGGGTCCACTTGGCCTAATTGGGGCACATGTTTCAGTTACTAAAGTGTGGGGAACACTAATTGAGGCTTATTGCCACTTATTGCACTTAATTGCATCAATTTAGGAGCCTCCTAGACCAATCCCTACAATTTAGGATCCACTGGGAGTGCCGAAACCAACCAAGGTCAGTTCAGTTCAGTTAATGACTAGTCAAGCTAAGTTAGGAGTTAGTTACATTCAGTTCTAGTCCTCTACATTCAGTTAGCACTAGGTTTACATGATTGCACTCAGGAGGGGCGCATTCCTCACCTACCACATTTAGTTAACCTTAGTCAACACTGAATGTAACACTCGAGTTGTGTTTTAGAGCTCATATGAACTCCAGTTATGGTTTAGACAAGGTCAATTAACTATTGAGTCCTTCGATAGTGATTTAGACAAGGTCTTAGTTACCTACAGTCAAGTAGAGTCTATTAATTCGAATTTCCTTATGTGGATTCGAATTTCGTGTGTCTATTAAAGCCATTTTACTTCATTGTAATTATGATCTAATTACTCTTTGATTAATGAAAAGCATTCACAGCTGCAAGCCATTTTTGCACTGTTTCATTCTTCAATAACCGAGTAAATTACATGATCTATCCTGTGAGTTGTGTGTTTGTCCACAGATCTATGTGCTCAATTTAATATGGTATTAGAGCCTCGGCAGAAAAGACACCTCTCCTCCTCAGATCTCCAGCTAGATCATTTGTTTTAGCAAAATTCCTCCTTACAGTACTACACCAGAAGCGGAGAATTTACCACTTAATATCCCAAGTTAAGAAATTGTTGATCAAGCTTGCTTGATCAACTATGCTGGGTGTGAAGGAAATTTCAAAAGTGTAGATTGTCGACCTTACTTTGTATGTTTGATTGTGTGACAGGTTATCAGCTTTTCTTATAGTATTCACTACAAGCAGCCCTTTCTTCTCACTGTATTCGCTACAACAGCTCAGTCCTTCTTACTGAATTCAAAATGGCTCATCCAGTAGAGCCTCTCACTCCCTTCAACTATCACCAGTGGAAGGAAGACATGGTGGTAATGCTCCGCACCAAGCAGATCTTCGGACTCATAAAAGAAATAGAGGCAGAGCCAGCTTCAGATAAAGACAAAGAAAAGTACATGAACAGGCTTGATGAAGCCCATGGACACTTGCTCTCCTCAGTCTCTAACGATATTCGATTCCACATCCAAGGATTAAAGACTCCCAAGGAGGTTTGGGACAAGCTTGCCTCCTTATTTGATAAGCAGGATGAGATGAGGATCCATCAGCTAGAAAATGATTTGATCACTCTTAATCCATCCAATTTCGAATCACTGAATGAATTCTTCACAAAGTTCAAGAACCTGATATATCAGTTGAAGCAATGCAAAGTGGAGAAGGATGAAGATCAGCTCGTCCTTTCCATTCTCACAAAGCTCAATGTAGACTACTCAATCTTTGTATCCACCTTCCAAACAATAAGGCTCACTACTCCAAATTGGAAGATGCCCACTCTTAATGCCTTCATCCAATCTCTTATTTCTGAGAATGATAAGTTGATCCAAATGGGGATCATTCGATCTTCCAAAGATCTAGCTCTGGTTGCAAGAGGAGATAAGGTAGCGAATGAAAAAGGGAAGCAAAGAGATGAGTCTACTATGAAGAAAGAGCAGTCAAAAGAGCCTTCAGGTTCGAAGAGAAGCAAGAATAATGGCAAAGGCAAGGTCCTCTTCTCTTACTGTGGAAGGGGCTTTCATTCAAAAATATCCTGTATGAGAAGACAACTTGATGAAATGGCTCTTCTTTTGAAGAACATAACATTTTTATACCTGCTAATGCAAGGAAGGATGACTCTGAAGAAGAAGAAGATGAAGAATACCAAAGGAAAGGCCATGCACTGAAGGCTTGTTGCACATCCACACATGTCTTCCTCATTGATTCTGGAGCTTCCAACCATATGGCTACATCCAGAGAATCATTCTCTTCTTTTCAGTCCTTTTATGGTCCTAGTATTCAAATGGGCAATAATAGTAAAGTCAAAACAAAAGGGAAGGGCTCTGTCAAGATTGAACATGGAAGGTTCAAAGATGTGCTATTTGTTCCCTCCCTACCTTCAAACCTATTATCTGTCTATCAGATGACCCATATTGGATCTCCAAAGCGAGTGATCTTTTGTCCTGACTCAGTGGAGATCACAGATATCTGTACTGGGAGCATCATAGCAAAGGGTATTGCAAATCATGATTCAAAAGCATATGAGTTCTCACATTTCATGCCTCCTTCAGAACCAGTGCACTCTCAGCAGCCACTTGCAAGGGAAGGTAAAATCATTGCATCTACTTCTTTTACAACTTCTACTAGTATTGCAGATCCATCTTTATCAGTTTATGAGATTGAGATTCAGGGTGACTTAGATCTAGATTCACTCCCTACTTCCAAACTGGAAGCTAGGAATATGAATGGAAACTCACCTGACACTCAGAAAGGAAAGACCCTTGCGCTATGCCATGCAATCTTACCTCCTTCAAAGAGATGCAATAGACTCCCTATAAGATGCTATATGGCAAGGGCTCAATCTCACTACATTCAGAAGAATGGATATGATCATACACCTCTTCATTCAGCAAGAGACAAAGGTTGCATTCCTCCTTCCTTCCATCATCATTTTTGGAGAAGAAGGAGAAGTCTACATGCTAGGCCCCAGAATACATGTGCACAGCACACCATGCATGCTGCTTCGCTACCTCATAGAGATGAAGATTGCAGCAACATATTTTCAAGTTTTTCAAACTTGAGACCTGATTCTACCTGCTTAGATAGAAGGGGGGATTTTTTCCCATGTGTTTTTTGCCTCATCTCCTTGTGCTAAGCAGTTACTTTGTTTTACTTGATGTAATGGGTGACCTATGGTCTTGGTTACCAGGGCCCACAGATTGTCCAAGTTAGCATTCAAGGGGGGTGTTAGGATTATTAATCCTCCCTTGTCCAAATTTGGTCATATGTCGAAATTAGGAGTCCATCCAGTATATTTATAGTCATTAGCACCATTGGGTCCACTTGGCCTAATTGGGGCACATGTTTCAGTTACTAAAGTGTGGAGAACACTAATTAAGGCTTACTGCCACTAATTGCAATTAATTGCATCAGTTTAGGAGCCTCCTAGACCAATCCCTACAATTTAGGAGCTACTGGGAGTGCCAAAACCAACCAAGGTCAGTTCAGTTCAGTTAATGACTAGTCAAGCTAAGTTAGGAGTCAGTTACATTCAGTTCTAGTCCTCTACATTCAGTTAGTGCTAGGTTTACACGACTGCACTCAGGAATGGCACATTTCTCACCTACCACAGTCAGTTAGCCTTAGTCAACATTGATTGTAACACTTGAGTTGTGTTTTAGAGCTCCGATGATCTCCGGTTATGGTTTAGAAAACGTCAGTTAACTACTGAGTCCTATGATATTGATTTAGACAAGGTCTTAGTTACCTACAGTTAAGTAGAGTCTATCAATTCAAATTTCCTCATGTGGATTTGAATTTCATATGGCTATTAAAGCCATTGTACTTCATTGTAATTATTATCTAATTACTCTTTGATAAATGAAAAGCATTCACAGCTGTAAACCATTTTTGCACTATTTCATTCTTCAATAACTGAGTAAATTGTGTGATCTATCCTGTGAGTTGTGTGTTTGTCCACAGATCTATGTGCTCAATTTAATACTCAAAGGCTGTTGGTAAGGCTTGATTCTATCTTTAATTGGGATAACATGCTGTATGATCTTTGTGTCATAAGTTTTAAGCTCTTCATAGGTCCAAGCAAACACATCTTTGTACTGTTTGAAAAGACTGATGAACTTACTTCTTTCGCCCGAAGAACAACACTTCCCCAAATTTACATATTTGGGTTCAGCTTCAGTCCCCAAATTTATCAGCTCGAATTGTAAGGACGAGCTATGAGTCTTGACATTCGCTAGCTTTCTGAATTTGTTATCTAAATCAAACATTCGTTCCAAGGTCCTGACTCCTTTAGGAATAAAGTTCCCAAATTTTAATTCTGCTTGATGTTCTTCATCATCTATTATTTCTCCTTTGAAAGTATTGTCATTCATCAAACACTCCAAAATTTGTTGATCATCGTTAAAAACCCAAGATTTGTGATCATATCTGGAACAGAAGGCCTGAAAAGTAATTCAATAGAGCAGCTATTATTTGAAGGTACTAGCCTTGCAGCTAAGGTAGCTAGTAAATCAACTGCTGCATTCTTTAATCTAGGAATGGACACAATATTGAATGTATGAAAATTTATAAGAAAATCCCAAACTTCATTTTGGTAAGCTTTCAAATGTGGTGAAATATAGTGTATTTTGTTCCAAAATTTGCTTAACAACAATCTCAGAATCTCCATACACTTTCATATTTTTTACTTTCAGTTCTATTGCTTTTTTAAGTCCCTGAATTAGTGCTCTGTACTCGGCTGTGTTATTTGTGCATTCGAATTCTAACCTACAAGAAAGAAAATGTTTATTTTTCTCTAGATCAATCAGGACACAGCCAGCCCCCAATCCTTCCAATGTTTTAGAACCATCAAAATAAAGAGTCCAAAAACTATCTACCTCTACTGAATTCGAATTACAGACTACATCTGAAACTAAATCTACTATATTACAGTCAATCTCATCAACCCGCGAAAATCGAAGGAGATAGGGCTGGGTATCAGGTATACTGCTGGCTTCTTCAGCTTGGTAATTTCCTGGTTCCAATTCAATGAAATAATTTCCCAATACAGAGTTTACTGGTTCATTTTTTCCCTCTAGCTGAGTGACATTGTATTTCATTTGAGGCTCTCTTAATACTTTTATCTGATTTGGACTTCCCTTATGAGGTAACCATAAATGTGACCAATCTGATGCAAAATATCCTTCTAACCTTGCCGACCAGTCTTGACTCAAAACTAGTCCATAAGCATCTGGTATGTCTACTACTACAATGTCGATGTACTAACATACCCTCTCATTTGCTAATAAGTGAATCAAAACATCCTCCATTTCCCCTATTACTTTTATAGCTGTCATGTCCAATTGAAGAACTTGCCAAGTAGATGGTTTAGGTTGGCCATTGATTTTCTTGCAGACTGAAAGTGGCATAACATTGACTGATGCTCCTGAGTCTACTAAACAGTTGTGCACATTATAGTTGAAAATTTCAAAAGTTAGGAGAAATGCTGGAGTTTTATACTTAGACTTACCTCCCACACTTACCTCACCAATTTCTTCCTCAAGTTGGTTGTCATTGGGGGGCTCCTCTTCTGGTATCTCAAGTGCTTTTAAAAGTTTCTCTTTTTGCTAAGGTAAATTACACATTTCAAACAATGAGATATTTGCTTTAGCTTTTTTAATGTCTTCCACAATATCATACCCCGTCTCAGGTTCTTTGAGATTCTCCTTGACATTATCAATCTTATCTTCAACAGGCTTAAGAGGTGTGTTGATTTTCTTCAGATCTTGACTTGAAATGGAAAATTCAGGTACTTTAACAGTTGCAGTGTTCTTCTGTATCTTCTTCATGTTTTCTTGAAGTTTCTTAATCTTAGGAAGTATTGACTTATCTTCTTTTAACAAACTCTGACTTCTTGTTGTTACATTGGTTTCTGGTGTTTCCTCTTGTTTCAGAAAATCTTCTTCTTCTATATCAAACATAGAGACACGGTCCCATAAAACTAAAGTATCTTCCTCTTGTTTTTCCTCAGATTGATTATCTTTTTCTTCCTCCTTACCAATTTCTGTCAGTTTGGAGTCCAATAATTGATTCATTACTAATGTCATAGAATTAATCCATTGTGGGAAATACTTCTCAGAATGAGGCTGTTGATCAAAGGTACAAAAATTATCCATGCCTACATCAGTTAAATTCATCACTGCAGGAATGTGTGGACGAGGTTTAGGTTGACTGTTGTCTTCCCTTTTTTTATTATAAGGCTTATATGATTTGTGAGCCTCCTTCTCCTTTTCTAGATCTATCACTTGGTTGGATAACTTCTACATCATCTTCACCATTCCTTTGAAATCCTGTGATCGCTCATCCTTAGGCTTAGTCAGTAATAAAGGTTTCTTGTTTCCAAAAGTCTTTTCTTATGACTGCATAGAGTAATTTTCTATACTCTCCATCTCAGCCTCTACCTTCTCAGTTTCTTCATAAGTTTCTGCTAATGTAGGTCTCACTGATCTCTTGGAAAACATGGCTAGATCAGGCCCAAGGGCTGAGGTATAGTATTCAATTAGACCATTTTCAGATGGCTTATCAACTGCAGTGAAATTGTTTAGGTAAGGAGAAAATCTTTGAGTGAAATTATGCACTCTTTCTTTCCTTTCTTTCTTTAGAGCACATAATCATTTCATTAAAGATGCATGAGTCTTCTGGACTGCATATTTACTTCTAAACATTCTTTCAAATGTGTTCCAGTCTATGATTGAATTTGCAGGAAGGGAAAAATACCATGAGGCTGCTTTTCCTTTCAGGGTGTGGGGAAACAATCTACATACCACATCTTCATGCTCTCTAGCTTGTAGTCCTTCTACAGCCAAATAAAAACTCTATAAATGATCATCTACCACAATTCCTTCATTTGGTTCAAACTTAGGTAACATATTGTCAAAAGCTTGAGGCAAATCATGTAGAGGAGGTGCCAAATTTAAAGGCGACCTAACCCTCCAAGCAGGTTGTGGAGGTGGTTGGTTTGCATTTACATTAGCCATAATTCTGAGTGGAGAATGAGGTTGTGACTTAACAGGGGTCTGGAAAGGTGAACAGTAAGCTGAAACTAGATCTAATTGATTTAAAGGTTGGTCAACTTCTTGTAAGGTTGCATCTACCAGTTCTTCAAGATCTTCTACCAGTACTGAATCTTCTAATTGAGGGTGATCTTTCTTCTGATACTCTCTTCTAGGTAGGACAGAAATAATAGGTAATCCTCCAATCTTTTTCGTATATGCCCTGGTGATTCTACTTCAATCATCAACCACTTCGTTATCGACAGGATACAGATACCCTTTCTCTTTATCTTCAGGAGTGGGTTTGTGAATCAAACTACTTTCAAAACCGTCATCGGTGGAGTGATTTCGAGGAAGTGAGCTTCCTCGGCCAGCCATGCACTGGTGGCCCTCCTTCTAGCGCCAAAAACTATTGAGGCCTGAAAAATCACAGGTAACAACAGTTAGGGATTCTCCCCAATAAACATTCCCAATTATCCCGTTACTGTTTGGTATGGGGAATCTGTCCAGTTTATGGTCCGGCTACCGTAGGTCGAGTAACAATTAAAATGTTTTACCGGTTACGGCCTAGTCCACTGTGTATATTTTTAGTTTTTTGTGTTTAAGGTATGATGTGCAAGTTCCTAACTAAAATGCAAATGATAGAGATAACGAGGAGGGTCACAACGTGATGCGCAGGTTCTTACCTCTCGTCTTACCTCTCTCGTATCTAAATCACAAACAACAAGAAACTAACTAAGACTTGTTAACCTATCCCTAGGGAGAAAAACTATCATTAATGATGAGTAATGTATTTCAGTGCTTGCATTAGGACAGATCACAGACAGTTGTTAATTGGTTCAGAACACATGAACATCAATAGGAATATAAACAACAAGATAGCTTATTGTTTATTACAACCTTCATTACTCAAACTAGAAATTTCATAGAATAAACCAGAGTACATTCATAACATGAAAAGAAATTCCATGAGTTAGAACGATCTCATAGTTAATGGAAATAAGCTGAAAACGAAATAGTTCACATTCAACTGGTCCATAGCAAAACATTTGAAACATTCCATAAAACTTTCTCCAGCAGAAACATGTGACTCTTTATTGTAAAAGGAAATAGTTCTTCTTACAATACACTCTCAAAAATGGTCTGGGAAAATTCCCTTCTACATCTAAACTCTCCTATATTTATACAAAAACAAAACCCTTGGGCTGCCCCTCAATGTCTTTTGAGATTTTCCAACCTTTCATTTCCAAAATTTTGTCTCGTAGCATGTGCACATAATTAATACAATATATTACATTTTAAATCAAAATTTTCAAAACACTTTATGAAGAAGGGCCAGCTTGGTCGTTGATGAACTTCTTCCATGCATGGGCCTCTGCTATTATGCCTTCAAATCTAGAAGGCTCAAGAAATTGGATATTAATCTCATATGTAGCAGCCTGGTTCTTTACCCCTTCTATGCTGGCAAGACTCGAGCGTAGCTGATCTTCTAGTAGATGTATACTTACTGCTGCATGTGCCACTGCATTCTTCAAGATCCATTCATCTAGGTCCTTGACCTATTGGATCTCTTGCTCATCTTCCTAATACGTGTTCTGTAGATGTTCTATAAACAATTCATGTTCTGGTATCGCGTCCAATCTTTTCTCCGCAGAATTCTGGCATCTATTGTATGTAGCAAGCACTCTCCTGCAATATTCAGCACATGCTCCCTTTGTTTTCTTCACGGTTTTCTTGAACTCTTTCGCTACATTAATTGAAAATTCCAATAAATCATACTCTTGTTTTAAACTCTGCTGATCCTTAACTGCTAACTCCGTAGGAGATTCCTTATTTGTTTCTGCCCAGACCATTCTTCTTGTTAGAATCTCCAAAATATCCTGAGATCTGTCCAAAAAATATGAAGTGGTGTCCAAAATTTCTTCTAATCTAGTGTCTATTTGTAAAATTTTACACCTTTCGTCCTCAATGCATATCTGTAATTGGTGAATCTTCCTTCTTTGAGTTAGAACGTGCTCTTTGAAAGGCTGAATGTCTGTCTTTTGTTCCATAGCATCTTTCAGTGATGCTGTCAATGAAGAGTTTTTCTTTTCTAAGGTTGCCACCTACATTCGATATTGTCTCTCTATTTCCTCTATTGTAGCATTCTCTGTTTCTAACTCAACAACCTTGCTTTGCAACCTATCCTTCTCTACACTTAGAGTCTCATAGGATACCTGAAGATAATCTCTCTTAGTTTTCAATATTTTATGTTCTAGCTGTAGCTTTTGTTATTCAGCTAAGCTATCCTAAGCATTCTTTTCCATTTTCTCTGCGGATATTTCTAAAGCATTCGTATCCGCTTGCAGAGTCTGGAATTCCGTTCTTGAAGTCTCAACTTCATTCATCATGTCTTCATACTTCCTTTTCAACTTTTGACCTTCATCCATTTCCTTCTTCAAAGTTTCTTTCAATTGGGCTGCATTTTTTTCTTGACTGCTCTAGGTCCGTCATAAGCCTGTCCATGTTGTCTTCAATTGCTTGGGTTAATGCCACCCCAGCTCTTACTATCAATCTTGGATCTGTATTTGTTCCATGCACCCATGTTTTATTTGTTATCATCTTTCTCGACTGTCCTCTAGTTTCGACCTTTTTCTCAGTTCTTTTTACAATTCTTTTCTTCTCCTTATCATAGAAAATGGTACTAAAGTCAGGAACTTCCTCCCCTTCTGTAGGCATGAAAGGGATCAAATATATCCCAAAAAATGAAGCTTGTCCCAGTGTGCTGCCAGAAGATGCAGCAGGCTCCGAGGGATCAGGATTAGATTTTTTGTGTCCTTGATCTATTTGATCTTGCCCTCCCTGTGTATCTACCTGCTTTGTAGTCTGTTGGTCCTTTTGAGATCCTGTTAATTTCAAACCTTCATTTTTTTCTTACTTTTTCTTGATTTCCGCTTCTTCTTTTTTCTTTCTCTCCTCCTATTTCTTCCTTGCTAATTCCTCTGTAGCTCGCTTCTTTTATTCTTCTTCATTCTTCAACCAGCTCTCTGCTTCATGTGCTAGCCTTCCAGCATCTTCTTCTCTCCTTTTCAACTCTTCTTCTTCCAATGTCATAGTCTTCTCCGAAGTTTTGCCCTTTCCACCCATAGTAGTTATTTTTTGTTTGAGCCTCTTTTTAAGGGCTGTTATGTTCTTTGCACTTCTGAATGTTGCCTTGCAGTAATCTACTACTTTATTTCGGGAGTCATTCCTGTGAAAATTAATTCTCGCTTCCTTGTAGTAATCTGCTACTTTATTTCGGGAGTCATTCCTATGAAAATTCATTTCACCAAAATGAAATGCTCCAGCTCCTGAACAAATTCTATAGCCTGTTTTACTCTTGAAAACTTGTAGCTTCCAAGCAGGAAAGGTACTGCAGGATATGTTGCCTTTTTACGCTCAAACAAGAAATTTCCTACACCATCAATATACACCTACTTAACTGTGTCTTTGTGTAGTACATAGTCAGTGGCATACTTAGGGAGTAGGGAAGGGGCTCTGGAACCACCGTACATTCTTACATACAACCCATCTTCGGTCAAATAATAATCTCCAAACTCCTCGATGAATTTGAATGCCTCCTCAGTCATGCAATTGCATTCAGTCAAGAAAATGAGGGCATACAAGGGCATGATGAAGTGCTCACATATTTCCCTGTAATAGCTATGATATTTATGGGCCCAAAACAATTTATATGTTGTGTACACTGGGGTTCTGTCCCTCTCCCAGTTACATCTCAAAGTTGGAAAAGACTGAGTGCACAGTATACAGTCAATCAGGATAGAGCTCATATAGAACTCTGATTTCTTTTATGATACCCCTCCTAAGGCCGCTGATATGCATGCTGAGAGGTTGTTTGACACAATGTTTGACCAATTAAAAATGGCTCCTTGAGTAGCCACATAGAAAATAATTGGTATCCACCCTATCTTGAAACTCTTTCCGTGTGCTCTGCCAAAAATCCTATTTAACATCAGTGCAATGAACCTATAGGGAGTACGAAGAGTAGAAGTGTCATACTCTCTAGAAGGTCTAGTTCGGAAGTTTTTTCAGGGGATCATCATTCTTTTTACTGTCTCCACCAGATCCATAGCTGTCTCCTTTAACCAACTTTCTGTCAAGTAAACCTGGGCTAAGGGCAGATGATAAGCCATAGAGACATATGTAGGTCTATGTGCAGTGTAGCCCTGCTTAGCAGTATTTTCTAGAATCATTGTAGTTACATCTTCCCTAGGCAAAATCCAGC
The DNA here is from genome assembly GCA_001517045.1 of Pseudotsuga menziesii. NCBI lineage: Eukaryota > Viridiplantae > Streptophyta > Pinopsida > Pinales > Pinaceae > Pseudotsuga > Pseudotsuga menziesii. The sequence continues at coordinate 483,205 of LPNX011133050.1, forward strand.
CTATCACTTCTGAACAAGGGAAAAACTCGGGTCTTGTGGCTACTTTCATGAGAGTTGATTTCTCAATGTTGGCATAGATGGTTAACTCCTTAAAACCCACATCAGGTACATTTTGGTTGGCTATCATCCTGTATATCTCTCCCCACTTGTAGTCTGGCTCGACCCCAGTGGAAGCTTTGGTATCTTTATATATATACTCTACTTTGGTGATGATCTCAACTTCAGGTTCTCCCTCAACCACAGGAGCCTTCTTCTTTTGTCTCTTCGACATGTTTTCGTTACAATAATCACCTTGTCACATTCAAAACATGTTCTCAGACCAAGTGGGTTATTATCAAGTGTTTTAAACAATAAACAAAAACTATATCAATTTGTTTACCTCCTCAATATGCATGTTGAAAAATAAACTACACACAGTATTCAATGCATGAAAGAATTAAGAAAGAAAAAAAAATTATTGCAGGCTACTTCTTAAAATGCCTAAGCCTAAATGTTTGCAAAATTCTCCATCTCACTTGGGCCGCAGCAAACTAATCCGATGTCAAATATGGATGAATCAAACTAATCCTACCGACTGTCTTCAAAACCAACTCAAAAACATTAAACCCTACGCAGCGCTCATCCTGTCGAAAAACCCTAAACCGACCAAAAATGAAAAACACCCGCAATCCCATGGAATAAGGTAAGTGCAAGCAAAAGGTTTAAAACCCCCCTGGGCAGCTATGGAAAACCCCAAAAACAGGTGGTGTAGACAACGAAACGCTTGTCTGCACCGTGCCCTAATCTTTTGCATTGGAGCAAAAGTATCCATAACAACTCAAACAATTACACATACTCAAATTTCTTTCACTAAAGAAATTGCAAACAGATAAACTCTTCACCCTCAAGGTAAAATATCATGCAAACTGTAAAGGCAAACATTCTTTTATGCGGACAAACCTAACTCACGAAAAACCTAACCAGGGGAAAAAAAACCTAACGGTTCCAAATCAACCAATAAAAACTAAAACAGTAAGGTCGTAGTTCACCTACCTGGAAAATGATAACACAGTCGACGGGATGGAAAAACCTTCACAGGGGCAACGTGAACGAATCAAGTCCGGACAGCCGGGCGTGCGTGAATCGATGCAAACGACAAGTATTGGAGCAAACGACAAGTTGAAAAGACGAATAAACAATAAAATAACACCTCCCTCATATATATAACCTTCGGTGAAAACTGTCAGTGGGGATAAAACCCTATCGAAAATCACAACATATGTCAATCAGAAGAAGAGTTTAGAGGGTAGTCACAACAGCGGGCGTAAAAACAACTATAGAGCCAGGATGCTTTAACACTATCGGTCGTTGGCAGCACTAGACTCTAAGCGCGGAAACTCTAGACGAAGCTTTCTCCGCAACGTCGGCACTATAAAGCACTATCACCATGACTGCACTCGTTCTAACGGCTATCGAAGATTGAAAACTCTAAACTCTATAGAGTCGGCGAGGAAAAGCACTAACTCTCGGAACATCAAAACTGAACATCCTCCATAGTGTCGACATTGCAAAAATGTGCTATCACGTCTTTACCTTCTTAAAGGGTATCGAAACTTAGACATTCTAAGTTCTAAGGCATCGGTGAGAAAAAGCACTAACCCTCGAAACGTTCATCAAAAGCCTCCCGCAATGTCGGTGACGTAAAAGACTAGGACTCCAGATCACTGTTGTAAAACATTCCTGATAGCGATAAAAAAGTAATTGGTAATCAAAACGCTAAGTGTTAAGCTCGAAAAAAAAAATGAAGACAAAAAGAATCCGCGGTTTCGACGTATCGGTGAGGAAGACTGAAATACTTCTGATAGACTTGACCATTTGGCTTCTGCAACGTCGAAAAGACAGTCTGCTATGCTTCCGATATCGGAAGGATAGTCGACTAGTCTTCCGATGCAGAAAATGAAAAAGATCAACTTTTTAAGGAAAAGATCTGAACTTCAGGGCGGCTCAGCAAAAACCAAATAATCCTAGGCTAGATCTAATAAAAGCAGATGAAAAGGAGGGCCCTAAAATTGAAAAAAATTGGGGACAAATAGTTGCAGCTGCAACACTTCCATAAACTTTGAAGTTCAAATTGCCCTATTGATAAGAAATCATAAATGTGCATTCTCATATATGTAGGTCTCAAAATAAGATTTTGAAAATTGCATTGATGAGTATCAAAGTTTTATTGTGTTAAAAATTGAAAAAATAAAATGATATGGAGAAATATAATTCTAGATAATAGAAAAATAAAATGAAAGTCGAAAATTGATATCTTATTATTAGGGCGAATACCTCCATATAGCGCTAATACATAGAGACTATATTAACAAAGTGTGTATTGATTAATTACTATCGTGTCGCCGTATGGATTGATTTAAGTTTTTGACAAGAATTACATCACACAATGAAACCATTAAAATAGTTTAGACAAAGTTTTGTTTCACAAATCATGCTCTTTTTAATGGCATTGAAATCACAAAAAAATTATGCCAATGTTGTTTTTCCATTAAAAGTGTTCAACAGTGTAAAACTTGTAACTGTGTAGCCTATAAGAATGGGAATTCTAGAAATAGGATCAGGAGCTTTCCACATGTAGAAGGAAATTATGCACGTCATGTATATATCCCAGGTATCCAAAAAAGTTTCTTATCTTTTAGTTTCTAATTGTTCTTAGTTACTATTTTCATGTCTGCGTTATCTATTTGTGTCTTTTAGAAATTGTTGTGGTGTATCTTTTATCAAGGGACAATTTACTATTTTAAGTGATTTGGTTTTCTAATTAAAAACTCATGAAAGTTTGTTTCTCAATGATTTTCTATAATAAAGTTTAAGCAAATAGGTAGGTGTTACTACACTTTTTCATTAGATTTTAAATATGTAGGCCAAGTTGTAATTAGCACAAAGAAGTGTTATTGTTCATCTTACATGTACCTCTCCCGTCAATCATATCCTCATTACTAGTTTCCTCCTTATCTTGGATGATGTTGTTCCAGTCAATCCTTAGTATATGGACTGCTAGGATGTTTGGCAAGCTTCTCGTATTTAGGTCCCATCTCATAGGAAGCATAATGGGAGCAATCTATGAATGCCTAATGTTAAATTGTCAAAAATGGGATGGAAACCAATCAATTTTGGCATGTTCAAACTTTAGAGGTTGAATTTCTCTTTTGCCTAAATCTAGATTTTGTGAGGGATTAATAATGATGAAGATAGACTCAACAAGGAAAGGCAATTTCTTGCAAGGAGCTTATAAAAGTGTGTTTCTCGGGAATCCTTAATAAGCTTATCTTCCTTACCAATGATTTTTGTGCTTGATTTTGTTGAATTTTATCCACAGGCCACACAAATATAAGAAAGTGTAAAGTTAAACTTTAACAAAATGGCATTTTTTTATTAGAAATTGGTTATTCAAGTGAGATGAGCCTAACTTGCTTGTCTAAGTGCTAAGATATCTTGTCATGAGGCACAATTTTTGGAGCTAATTCCTTTTCAACCAAATATTGCAGAGTTAGTGGGTGCTTTTACAACTTTAACACTGATAAATAGTGGCACACATAGTTTTGGCAAACATGAATGGTCAAGTATAAATAATGTTATTTTCACAAGGTGAGATGAAAAAGTTGGATCCACCCTAATATTGATTGGCAATTGCAAGTTGCACCATTAATGCAATGTAGTGAAGGAATCACATTACCATATAGATAATCACAATACTTTAGAGATAAGTCGAGTTATCCATATTTTTTCCAAAACATTGAGTTTAAGGTATTCCATTCCTATCATTCCTCTTTTCACTTTAGAAATCTGAGGCCTGACATTTCTCTTTACGTTTGCGTTTGCAAATATGGCAGTGAACACAAGTTTTTCAAATGCTTTGTTGGTATTCAATGTCATGTTTCTTCTCGTGGAAACACTTACAGTTTGCATAGATTCTCAAGTTAAAGTGGGAGATGACCAAGGATGGGTAATTGGACCAAACTATACAACATAGGCAACCAACAAAATGCTTCACTTAGGGGATACTATATGTAAGTTTCGGATTGTTCATCTGACAGATATGATAAATAAGGAGAGCCCTCCTAGTTGGTTGTTGTTGATATTGTTGTTAGTACAGTTGATCCTTTGAAGGAGCCTCCTATTGTCACAACAAATATTGTTTTGTCAATTCTTTCTTTGGACTATGTAGTTGATAAAGTTTCATGTTATGTCTGATGATGGAGCTATAAAACATTTGAAGCTATTTATGAAACCTCATAATTTGCATGGAAATGGGTGTTATTTGTTAAAGAATTCCATATAGAACCCAGGGTGCCACAATGGTATTTTGCTCAAAAGATAGACTATTTGAGGGATAAAGTGCATCCTTACTTTATAAGAGAACGCAAAGCAATGAAGGCAAGTAGATGTGAAAGAGTTGGATTACTTGTTGCCTAAGTTTTGGTTACGCCCTTGCATGTTGTTTTTTTTAATCTTTTGATAAGTATCTTGATTGCATGCTTTTTATCATCTAAATTATGGGTTAAATTATTAGTTTTACTTGTTTGTTGATTATTTGCTTCTTTCAGATATGATATTCTTTTCAGCTTTTGAAATACAAAAATTATCTTATGTTAGCTAGTTGTTTTGATCGGTCCTTGTTGCATGCCATTTATGATGATACAATCAAATAATTGTTGTAAACAAGTTGAATGTATGTCAATCTCTTGTTCAAATTTAGGTTCCACTCTTAGCAATCTTGGGAGAGGAAGAACAAGCCCTAGTAAAGGCAACGGAAAGTGGAAACAAAAATCTTGTTTATCTTGTTATTTTCCATATTTGGTGGTGGGTAATTTAATCCTACATGATTTTCTTATCTTTGTGACAGAGACTGATCATAAATTTAAATTTAGATAGTTTACGAGTTTGTAACTTCCAAGGTGTGTTCTTTATCACCTTTATAGTGGAGAATGACAACTTAATATTTCTTGGACTGCAGAAGCCATCTTTGGAGTTTTTTTAGTATGCTTCATGCAAATTTAGTTGTGTTTGATCCCTGTATAACATATGCAGGGTATTGATAGTCATGGTGCATTCTTATTTGAAGTCAAAAAGTTAGTGGTACTGGTGAATTATTCCCTAATCTTCATAAATTTTATTAAAATAATGTTTGCTTGGCATTTTTCTACAAGAATTGTGATTGGGATTAGTTCTAACATGTCCTCCAAAGGGATTGAGACATAATAACACATATGAATAGGAGTATGCATATCTATTGAACGTTGTAGACTTTGATGGGACAAAATGCAAAGATGTTGAAGCTATAGGTGACGGTGATATGGATTATGTTCAATAAGATTGTGAAGGAACATGGCTATATGTTGATAGATAAGTATTGTTTATTATTTATTTATCCATTTTCACTTAATTTGTATCTATTTAATTGAAATTTACATTTTTATACTTTAATTGTTTTGAATGTGCATCTACCAATTAGTTGACTATATTATTATTGAATGCAATTGTTAATTTTTATGAAAATATGCATATTGAAAATGTTTTTGGTAATTTTTTTGAATATTTTCAAAGTCTATTTTCATTCAAATTTTAAAGTATATTAAGAGGATCACTTCTAAACTTCTTCAAAGAAAGTCATGCCATGGTTTTGTTTTTGTTCTCATTATAGTAATAATGACTTATGATAAGTGAGGTGCATTTCATTTAGAAAGATATATAATGTTTGTGCATAATATTGATGTGACACGTCAAAAAGGTGGGCCAACCATAATATTTAAAAATAACAACTCAACTTAAAATCAATAATGTAAAATAATTTTTGAGAAAAAATATCAAACAAGAATATATGTATATGTATATATATATATATATATATATATATATATATATATATATGCCCACATACATAACAATTGCCCCTGTAGGTTGCTACAAGGGGGATTCTTAATCACCCTTGTAAGTTATTATGAGGGGGGTTCTAAACCACCCACGTAGGTTGCTACAAGGGGGGTTCAAGCTACCCTTGTAAGTTTCTACGAGGGGGGTTTCAAACCATCCCTGTATATTGTTATGGGGTGTTCCACACCGACTTCGTAACTTGCTATGAGGGGGGTTCTAAATCAACTCCACAAGTTGTTACGAGGGAGGTTCTAAACAACCACCATGGGATGATAAAAGGGGGGTTCTAAACAACCACCATGGGATGATACAAGGGAGGTTCTCAAGAATCCTCATAAGTATCTTTGAGGGGGGTTCTAAACGGCCCTCATAGGTTTCTACGAGGGGGGTTCTACACCGCCCTTTTAGGTTTCTATAAGAAGGGTTTCTAAACTACCCTCATAAATTGCTATGACGGGGGTTCTAAACCAACTTCATAGGTTGCTATGAGGGGGGGTCTACACTGCCCTAATATGTTGTTACGAGGAGGGTTCTAAATTAACCTCATAAGATTCTACAAGGAGGGTTACTAACAAGCCCCAAAATCTGCTATGAGGAGAGTTCTAAACTGCCCTTATAGGTTACTACGAGGGGTATTCTAAACCGCCCCCAAAATTCAATCCTTTTAGCATATATAAACCTCCCCTTTAGGTTTCTATTCGGGGGGTTGTAAATCGCCCCTAAAAGTTACTTTTCGAAGAGGGTTCCAAACCCCCGCCTAAAGGCACCGCTGCTAAAAGTCAATCCTTTTAGCAACGGTTTTTAAAAAGATATAATCCTCCCCCAAAGAGTGATTTTTGGGGGCGGTTGACATTTTTTTTAAACCGTTACTAAAAGGCTTGACTTTTAGAAGCGATGCCTCTAGTGTGGGTTTTTGCAAAACCATAGCTAATGCTAAAACCCCTTCCAATTCCTCTTTTGGAGACAGAAAATGACCGCCTTTAAAGATCTTTTTTGTAGTAGTGAAAGTGAAACGAATAATTATCCACTCATACAAGATTACCAAAATATTTGGAATATCGAATAAGCCATAATAAATAACGTAGTGTATTGGTGATAGGATATATGATAAAAGATAAAGGATGATTACAATGGTTGATAACCAGCCTATTAAATAGGGGTTGGGAATTGTGAATGAAAGGTCGTGTCCTTTCATCTTAAGTATAATTAATTATGTTTATTATTAATTATTTAATTATTATATTTATTTTATGTTCATTACATTGCCTTCCCCTTAAGAGAATCTTTGTCCTCAAAGATGTATTGACATTAATGTCTAATTTACTTTAATCTTGTCGTCTCGGGATCCTTTCCCATTTTGTATTTGCAACATTTGAGGAAATGAGCCGATACAAATTACGGATTCCCCAGGAGAATTGTTACATCGTATCTGTTGTGGTCCATCCTAGATCTATTTTTATCGGAGCTCTGAGATCTTTTTGTGGGACGATTCGTCTCAATTGTTGCTTAGTATGTCGATATTTTCACATGTCCACATAAGTCTTATGTGAATATTCATTTTGACCCTGTCGTTGGTCAAAATGACAATTATAATTAGGATGTTTGTAAGGTGTAGGTGTTGTTTGTTCTTATTTCTTTTGGATTGCGGAGAGGACTATCTTCACTTCCTCGATTTGATTTTTGGATGCATTTTCCTGGATTTGTGCTTCTTGGTTCTCCAGTAGATTGTTGTGACTCTGCTGCTTTTTTATTCTTTCATTTTGCGAATTTTTTTCAATTTCTAACTCCTTGATTTGATTTTTTAGTTCCTAGTTACAATTATTTAGACACTGGTTTTCTTCTTGCTTTTCCAGTATTATTCTTTCGAGATCTTCACCGACGTGTTCCCTCTTGCTACTATTTTTCAATTTTTTTTATTTTTGTAATCAGGGTTTTGTTATGATTTCTTAATCTGAAAATTTCTTCATAATTGTTGGATATTCTTTTATTACTCTTTGCGATCTCCAGCTTGTGTTATTTTTTAGAGTTGCTATGTTGTTGTTGAAGAACTTTTATCTGTTGTCGATACTGGTCGACCACTGATTCTTGATCTATTAATCTCTGTCATATGTGTGTCAGTTCTTCATCTTTGTTGTTAACGATTTTGTTCAAGCGGATTATTTATGCTTCGTAATCACTTATTTCTTTCTTTATATCTTGATTTTTTTGTTTTTGATCGAACTAACTTTCGTCTTTTAATTTCTCAATTTGGGCAAACAAATTTTCTATATGAGTTTTTTGGTCGGAAATTTTTTATTCCTTGCGCTCTTTTTGCATCTTATGTAATTTAATCAACATTTCCGATTTTGTATTTATGTCCCGTAACTCTTCATTGTCTCTTTGATAACGCTTTAGCTTGGCTTCTAATTTCTCTATTTGTAGTTGCAAACCAAATTCCATGGTCTCTAATTTCTTTAATGATAGATGGCTATCGATTTCTTGACGAATATTCCTTGGATTTTGTTTCTTCGACAATATATAGTCTTGATTTCCTGTCTTCCTTCGCTTCTTTGATGATAGAATATATTTTTTTTTGATACTGTCTTTTTTTTTAATAATAAATATTAATTATTTAATTAATATTATTATTGTTTTTTAATTAATTATTATATAATAATGTTTTATTATGATTTAATATAATAACAATTTAAAATATTATAAATGTAATATATTATAAATATAATATATTTATTATATTATATAATATGTTGTGTTTGTTTGCGTGCAGGGTCATGGAGATGGAGCATATGACCTGTGGAGGAGGTGGCGGATGGAGATGCAGGGGCAACATGAGGGTGAAGATTGATGGAGGAACGCGGTGGTGGGGTTGAGTGCGGTGGGTGCGGGAAGAACAGTGGAGAGCATGGTGGTGGAGGAGATGGGCAGCGAAAGGATGGAGAGGTGGAGAGGCAAGCTAGCATGGGCGTGGAGCTGAATGGAGGATGTGGGACGAAACAAGAAGAGAGGAGGGTCGAGATTTGGCAGGGCATGGAAGAGTGTGCATGATGGAGGAAGGGGTGGCGCAGGAGCTGGTGAAATGGAGGGAAGCATTGGAGAGGGAGTAGAGTAAGGTGATGCAAAGTGAGACTGCAAATAAATTTATATATATATTAAATATTTTTGTTCTTCTTCTTGGTGTAGATGGCCAAGGGCCTTTTGGTTTGGTCAAAGACCAGAAATGAGAGAAACTCTCAATATGATGGCTATAATAGCCTGAAATCAGTGAGGCCCAAGGAAAGGTCAGCGCTGATACCACATGAAACGAATAATTATCTACTCATACAAGATTACCAAAAATATTTGGAATATTGAATAAGCCATAATAAATAATGTAGTGTATTGGTGATAGGATAGATGATAAAAGATAATGGATGATTACAATGGTTGATAACCCGGCTATTAAATAGGGCTTGGGAATTGTAAATGAAAGGTCATGTCCTTTCATCTTAAGTGTAATTAATTATGTTTATTATTAATTATTTAATTATTATATTTATTTTATGTTCATTACAGAAAGAAACTACGGATGAAGAAGTCCCAAGATTTGGACCCACCAAACTTGCAAATTAAAGGTGAAAATAAGGTTTTCTCTTTATCGCTAAGAGAACATGAACCAGATAGGCCATTCAAATTTTGGCTTAGAAGCTTAACCAACATATGTTCCTATTCAACATGCAATTCAAAATTCAAAAGGAATTCAATACAAACTAGTTATGGTTTCATATCCAAAATGTAATCATTTACCTTTCTCTTCAAATAGGCCTACATCCCCTATGACCCAAGCCTTAGGTAGTGTAAGCATTAATTCAAAAAACCTCAAGGTCTTTGATCCTTCCCTTTTTAAGGATTTAAGGGCTTCTGAACCGATTATGCCTCATGCGAGTCCATAGATACCTCTTTCAAGTTTGAGTATGAAGGGATGATTTGTAGAGGTGAGGAGTTTCGGTCCATTGTATTGAATAAAAATAGAGTCTATGTTTTTTCTAATTATTAGCTAAAGACAAGGAAAGAATTTGAAGAAGATGAGACAAATGTTGTATAAGGGGGTTTGGCCTCCATAATAGAAAATCCTTCTTAGGTTGGTAAAAAATCAAACATTGCTAAAGAAAAATCAAAATCTTCCAAGGATATCCAGGAAGGTAAACAATTAACCACAAACAAGGTTCTTAGAGTATGAAAACCCTCAAAAAATAAGTCCCCTTGATCATTCTCTCTTTAAATTTTAGAGGAGTGGGGAGTGCTCCAAAACCTCATAAGGTTGTTCCTTGTTTATCATCCTAATGTGATTCTTCTTCAAGAACCGTGTGTTTAGGGTCTAGGGTCAAATAGATTATGTCCTATATTATGAAAAATTGGAATTTTCGCTCCATTGATGTTAATGGTCTATCCAATGGTCTATTAAAAGGTTGGAATAGTAGTTTCAATGCATTCACTACAAGTCTTTTTTATGCAGGTACAATCCTCAAGGGGGAGCTAAAGAATTAAGTAAGGTTCTCAAACTCATTAATATATATGTGACTTATGGGGAGAGGAGGCACTTTGGGACAACCTACTAGACCAAGAAATTTTGAGAGGAGACAACACAATCATTGTTTGGGACCTCAATTTGACTCTACCTTTGAAAGAGGTACGGGAAAAAGTGGAAAAATAAGATCCTTTATTGGAGTACTTTATGCCTTATCCTTTTTTTTAAGAAACTAAACTAATTGATATGGAGCATGTTCAACTTGTCCCAAGTTGGAGAAATTATAGGAAAGGAAGATTATACATTTCAAAAAGACTAGATTGCTTCTTTATGGAAAAAAAATCCAAGTGAGTAAGTTGAAAGATATAGCTCCTGGGTAGGTTTGGTGGGATCCTTTGATCACTATTTGATTTTGCTTCAAATAACAAAATATGATAGGAAGCCTCCATATCCTTTTAGATTCAATAATGGTGACGAATTGTAGGGTTTGAACGTTCTCAAGGAACAAAAAATGAAGTTGGACCTAGAAGAAATGGAGTGGAGACTTTAAAGTTGAGCTATTTGGTTGACAAAGGGAGAAAATAACATACTTTTTTTCTTCATAAATTAGATAATTATAGGAAAAGTGTGAATATGATATGGGTGATAGGTCTTATGGATGGAACTAAGGTAAAATCATTTAAAGAGATGGTTGTAGGAGGGAAGGAACACTTTTATCCTATTCTTAGGGAACATGAAGCCTCTCACATAAATAAACAATTGAACATTATTAAGCTCTTCCCTTGGTTGTCTAATTAAGTAATGAATGACAGCTTGGAAGCACCAATAACAAAGGAGGAATAGAATGGGTTCTTGCCTTCCTTTAAGAATGTGAAGAGTCCAAGACTCGACGGTTGGACAATGAAATTTTATCTAGTTTTTAAAAAACAATTTGAAGCAAAATTGTTAATGGTAATTGAAGAATCTCATATTTCTTGTAAAGTACTTGGGGTCTTAATCTCAACTTCTAATGCTCAAATACACATGAAAAATGAGCTCACCTCTTTGAAGGACTTCTGACCCATCTCACTTTGAAAAGTTTTTTACAAGAAATAGAACTTAATACAAGAAATGTAATATAGAATTTCTAGGGTATGCATTTTGAAAATAAAGAATATCAAGCAGATAAAATAAACTGCTCAGAACCAAAGGAAGAAGTATTGTCACTACATACTCTACAGGAATAAATACAATCATCTGAACTTCATTTACAATAGCAACAGAAGAAAACAAACTATGTTACCTTACGGAAGTAGGTTGGATTACAACAGCTTATAATCTAAGCTTATTAATTGCAAATAGAAATATTGCAGGATGCTTTATGAATTTAAAGACGATACTCGGTCATTTATACCTGTAAACCTATAAGAACAATTAATCCATCTGCATTAGCATAAATGCTAAGTAAGCCTCGGAATTCAAAGTCAGATTCCACCTACTGTCATAAATAGAACTCATCAGTAAACCAAATATAGAATTAATGCGCAAGTTAAACTTAAGATTGTGTTACTAAGAAAACTATTGAGTTAACATAATTGAGTTTATGCAAATTAATCTATTAATTGTTTCTCTTATTGCTAACCGTTAACTGTTAATAAACTGCAGTCTCAGCATTTTATGATATTTCAAAATTTTAAATTTTTGTGAAAATTTGGGGTTTTGACAATTGCAATGGGCTCAGCTCATGATGGTCTACATTAAATTAAATTAAATGAACTCCCAACAACAGAGTGAAGAGTGATATTTTAAAGGCTCGTGACAAGATGAAATTGACATTTATAAGATTGGTTCATCTTCAAATGGGTATGGGTCTAAATTTTGTTAACTGGATTTTGGGTTATGTGTCCTCAACTTCCTTTGCAATTTTAATAAATGGATATCTATTAGATTTCTTCAAGGAAACTAGGGGAGTTAGACAAGGTGGTCCTTTGTCTCCTTTCTTGTTATTCTTGATGACAAAATTATTAAGCAAATTAACGGCATCACCAAATAGAGAAGGCTATATTAAAGGCACAAAAGTGGCAAGTTCATTAGTAGTGCTCACTCACCTTTTGTTTGTCTATGAGATACTATTTTTTGGAGATGGTTCAGTTAGAGAATGGAGACAACTCAAAGTTCTTATGGATACTTATTGTTTGGAAATGGGGATGGAGGTGGATCTAATTAAATCCTTAATACTTTTGAAATCATTAACTCCATAGGTGAAATCTCAAATTTCATAGTTCTTTTCTATTTCAACAAGTCCAATTAATAAAGGTTTAAAGTACTTGGGCTTTCATCTGAAGCAAAACAATTATAGATATGTTGATTGGTTGTAGTTATATAACAAAATAGAAGCTAGGATTTCTTGCTGGTGCCATCATCGGTTATCTCGTGGAGGAATATTTGTGTTAGTAAATTTAGATATTGGAAAGTATCCTAGTATAATGGCTTTCAATAGCTCATGTACCAAAAAAGGGATTTTAGACGACATAAGGAAAAAAATACTTCAATTTTCTTTGGATAGGGAAGATGCAAAAGGAAGGTATTCCCCTTTTTACATGATCAAATTGGGTCAGACCAAAGGAGGTTGGAGTTTGCGGACTCAAAAACATTTTTGGGGGATAGGATTTGACAATAAAAATCCTGTGAAAATTCTCTTTAATGAAGGAATATGGGGTAATATTATGAGAAAATAATATTTCAAAGATATCTCAAAGGAGCTTCCAATGTGTGGAAAGGATTCATAAGAGAATTTCTAGTTTTAGGTAGATGGGCAGCTTGTTAAATAGGTAAAGGGGATAGTCTCAGACTTGGAAAGGATCCTTAGGTAGGATGCATAGGGAATTCTAAATTGTCAAATGAGTTAAAAGTAATACTTCAAGCGTAAGGTCTTAGAAGGCTAGCATATATGGGGACTCAAGGAGATCCTAACAAATGGTTACAAAATTGGAAATCAACAAAGGGGTTCAACTTACAAGGGATAATGGCAAATGATTGTATACAATATATTTCCCTTCTGACCTAAAATATAATTTGTTTATAGGAAATTGAGGAAAAACTCAAATGGACATGCTGTGGACATAGAACAAGGTGACATGTAAACTTTCAGCCAAGTTAGGTTATGAATCCTTATCTGCGAATGGTATCCCCAAAGGAAAGCCTTGGTGGCAGATTTTGACTTTGAAACTAGCATGTCCTCTTAAAATATGAATCTTTACTTGGTTAGCCTTATCAAACAAGTTATTGACATGGGATAATGGTAAAAAAAGAACTTAGAATGGTCCAAGTAGATGTATCCTTTGTAAAATGGACGTAAAATCGATGGATTGTCTCTTCATTTCCTTTCCTTATTCAAAATTTGTGTGGTGCGATGTCCTTCAAATGGTTAATTGCCCAGGTGAGTTGTAAAAAGACTCACTTCTTAAGTGTTTTGAAACTTCGTTAACGAAACTTGTAGTGAATATGCATAAAGTATTACCATATTATGTGCTTTGGGTTTGTGGCTGTTCATAAATAATATGATCTTTGAATACAAAGACTGGGACCCCATTATGGTGGCACACATAATCATGATTTCTTCTAGGGAGTGTTGGAAGGATTAAAAAATGAAGGTTGTTAAGAACCTTAAAGAACCAATCATAAACTATAATGCAATTTGGGGTTTTTTGATGGATCATATCAAGGGATGCCAAGTTTATGTGGTGTTAGAGCAATCATGTTTTTAAACAATTCCTATTTCTTCACTCTTAAGTATGGGGCAAGACAAGGTACTCTTTAGTGTGGGGAGTATTGAAAGCTTGGACTTTAATAAGTAGTCTATTAATTGGATATCTATTCATCTAGAAGTTATTATTCCAATGATGACTATTGAACAAGACTATTTCTCATGATATAATGTATGAGGACATGGACAAGTTCCTTTGCCCTATATCCTTTTCAACAAACCCATATCATCATTTTTTGCACTTTGGATTCCACTAAAAATTGCTTTAGAAAAGGTATCACATATTTGCATGTGTTTGGAGATTTGAAGATATTAATGGATTGGTGTAATGAGAAAATACAAATTGCCAATTTGGACCTAGGCCCTATGTTACATAGAATTTTGGAAGCAAAAATTGGTTTTGATTCTATCTCGTTTGAGCACATATAGAAAGAGTTTTACACTAAAGAAGATGCTTTGATAAGGGATGCCATCACATTGCAAGAAGGAACATTGGTCTTCCAAGAGTTTAAAAGAAAGGAGGTTTCTCCTAATGTTGTACTAACCTCATGTGAACATGAATTAAGGTCATAAGAAACTAACTAGGTTGAATGCTTATGTCTTTTTTATAAGTATTATTATGGTCCTAAAAGTGGTCTTTATAAACTACATTTTGGATGTTTGTAACAAGTAATGGATTGGTGTAGAGGTCTAAGTTTTTAGTTTGATTTTGAAAAGAGCATCAAGGCTCGATAATGTATATTTTGATTTCACACTTGAAAGAATATATGTGTCATTTTTTTCCTTTGAAACAAAAAGAATGCACTATATATTTGGAAGTACATAATAAAAACTCATATGAACTAAATGATTGGCAAAATAATTGTAGTGAAATTTGGAATTTCTACATGTATTCTAATTGAAAACTTATATGGATATCTCATGTATGTCTTGTTATTATTGTATATATGTTTTCAAGCAAGAATAGTTATAGTAGCATGGACGCCTATAGGTGAAATCATTGTAGAAATTTGCATACTTAACTTGAACCGAAGGCCTTAAAAATAATTTTGATATTCTAATGGTAAAAGGATCAATCTCAAGCATTAGAAGTTTTTCTTGATGTGTCATGTTTTCCTAAGATTATCAACTATCTAAACTTTGCAAAAGAGGAAGGATGTGTGTCTATGTTTAATCTATTGAATATTAAACCAATCAATTTCATATTGACTTCCGTTAGAACATGGATACTATGTAAATGATCAATCATGTCTTCTTAAAATTTGGTTCAATCTAACTCTACCCAAGTTACTAATAATATGTTAATGAAGTGGATTGCTTCAATGTGACTGGGACATTGCACTTATATAGCCATTTTATTAATCTATGTTTTTCAACAATCATTGACAACATTGATGTCGGAAGCTAGCATTTCTTGCAAATTTGGTTAGTGACAAAGCAAATATTGAGTATTGACCTTTGAGATCGAAATGTTGCGATCCAATTGATGGGCACGTAATCTATACTCTTTTGGTTTTTGTTTTCAATTTTAACAATTGTTATTTTGAATCCCCCTTATTGCACCGAGAAGAGCGAGGTTCTCTATAACCTAGTATGGCAGAGATGTTGTAACGTAATGTAACATTTTTTTTTATAACAAGAACGGTTATGTTATTAAAAAGAACTCAGCATAGAAATCGCTGAAAAGGAAACGGGTTACAACAAGCTACCAATAATCTCTCCTTCCTCTAGGTGTTTAACCTACAATTGATCTAAGGAGGAATATCCATGCTTACAACCAAGTTTACAATAAGTTCATTGAGACCTACAGCTATAGATTTATTGGCTGAAAGATCTGCCAAAACATTTAGCTCCCTAAGAATATGAAAAAATTTAACCTTCCTGAACATTTTGTCCTTCGGCCTAATTCTATTGATCAACCTTGCAGTTCACTCATTCTTACCCCTTCTTCCCCCATTCAACGCTTGAGTAATTGACCTGGAATCTCCAAAAACCATTACCTCGTCCACTCCTTTCTTCTGCAGCTGCTTGAGACCTTGCCAGAGCCCATATGCCTCAGCCATATTATTGGAGTCATATCCAATATTCCAGTAGTATTCTATCTCAACTTGCCCACCTGGGTCGATGACAACTCCTCCTCCTCCCGCTCTTCCAGGATTCCCTTTGGAGGCTTCGTAGAAAAACAGTTTAAAAATCTTCCTTTCTCTTAGCCAGTTCTCAAACTAAGACTTGTCCAGCCTAACATCCCATTCATCCAACTTTTTAGCAGCAAAATTATTTATAGCAAGTTTATTGAGACTTTGCATCCAATTTTTTTCTTTGTCTGTCAAATCTTCTTTATTATTTGGAATCTTTGAAATACTAACTACCTCATCGAGTAAAGAATTTATTTTAACAACAGTCTTCCACGCTGGCTGACTCTTGTTTTGAAAGATTCTATGGTTTCTTTCTATCCAAATGCACCAGCATATTATTTTAGGGAGTTTCATCCAACAAGATCTCAATCCTTTTTTCTGAGCTAGCTCTCCCTGATACAGTTTATCCCAATTGAGAAAACAGTCTTGAATTTTTTTTGGCCATTGAATCTCGTCTCCCCAACGCTTCA
The DNA here is from genome assembly GCA_001517045.1 of Pseudotsuga menziesii. Lineage (NCBI taxonomy): Eukaryota > Viridiplantae > Streptophyta > Pinopsida > Pinales > Pinaceae > Pseudotsuga > Pseudotsuga menziesii. The sequence continues at coordinate 499,972 of LPNX011133050.1, forward strand.
TCACTTCCTTCCAGACTGAGATGGCATAAGGACATTTTAGAAATAGGTGGCTGATATTTTTGGAAGCTTCAACATCGAGGGGGCAGCGGAATGGACCAGCGAACCCCCTTTTCTCCAAATTCTCACCTGTAAGCACTCTCTCATGCATCAACGACCAGATGAACATCTCAATCTTCGGCAACGTGCTACAATTCCACAAATAATTCCAAATTCCAGGATTGACAGGCAAATTATAATTAGCAGCAAAGCTTTGATATCCCTCAGATGCCGAATAGCTACCAGTTTGTCTTCCCCAGCCACACCTCTCCTTCCTGAACTTAGCCACCGAATCTAGCCCAGCCAAATGTTTTAGTAGCAGATTTTTTTCAAACTCTAACTCTTCAGGACACTCTGGCAAGGCTCAGCCATGCCATCGATTTGGAGCTTCAGTTTCCCATTCAATGATATCCCAAATTGTGTTAAAACCCAACACTGCCATCCATTGATGCAATTGTGGGAGATATGGGGGAGGCTTCCCAAGAATCGTGTCCTGCCAGTAGTTGATCGATTTTCCATTGCTTGGTATCCAGTACAGATTATCTATGAACTGAGGCAACACTTTTTTACAGAGATTAAATATAGGAGATCCATTCTTTATCTCATGCTCCCCCTCCAGACATCTGGGCCTCGTTCTAGGGAAGTATTTACATTTTAGCACACGACTACACCAGGAGGGTTTGGAGTCAAGCAAGTTCCAGAGCAACTTGGCTCCCATGGCCAAGTTTTGAGTCATTAAATATCTGATTTATAGACCACCCTCCGACCTAGGCAATTTGATTGTTTTCCAACTGACCAAAGCAAACTCTGCCNTAAAGAAAATAGCTATTCAAAACAAATTTTATTAGCACTACCTTCCCAGCTAGATTTAACCAGGCTGTCCCCCATCCCGTGATTTTCTTTTTGATTTTTTCCACAATAGGATTTTAGGCTAAGCTCTTGGGTTTGAATTTGAAAATAGGGACCCCTAGATAATTAAAGGAATCCTAGCTAACAACTCCATCCATATTAAGAACCCAGGAAATAGCTAACATTTCCCTAGGATTTATATTCCATCCAAAGATCTGACTCTTCCTTAAGTTGATTTTGCTTCCAGAGGCATGATAGTAACGATTCATTTCGTTCTTGAATCGACGGGCTATAATTTGACTAGCTCCTCCTAGAAAGATAGTATCATCCACGAATTGCGCATGGTTGATATCTTTTGTGCCTCGAGCCATCCTAATGCCTGATAGATCCTAATCTTGCATGGCATATTCTAGTTGAAAACTTAGAACCGAAGCCTAGATGGCATAAAGCAGAGGAGAGAGCGGGCATCCTTGCCTCAGACCTTTCGAAGCTTGAAAGAAGGGGGCAGCTCTTCTGTTGATAAGCGGGGCTATCCACGGCTTGCTAATACAGGCCTTGACCCAAGAGACAAATTCAGGAGCGAATCCAAACCTAACATTACTTGAAAGAGAAATGAATGGCTGACTCTATCGAAAGCATTTGCTAAATCAAGTTTCACCACCATTCCTTTGTCTTCGTTCTTCAGACTAGAATGGATAGCCTCTTGTACTAAAATGATATTATCCCAAATCTTCCTGCCTTTAACGAAACCACCTTGGTTCTCCAGAATAAGATAAGGCAGTATATGTTTTAATCTGCTGGCCATAATCTTAGTAATAATTTTATATCCAATGTTGCACAAGGATATAGGCATGAACCTGTCAAATGATTTAGCATCCTTCTCTTTGGGAATGAGAGCCAGAAAGGCAGAATTCACACTGCCTCCAATTTTGCCACACCTCTGAGATTTGCTGACCATTTTGAGTAAATCATTTTTTATAATATCGCAGCAAATTTTAATGAAATTGGCGTTATACCCATCGGGACCAGGAGCTCTATCGTCCTCCATACTATCAACGGCTTTCTTAATTTCTTCCAAAGTGATAATATGTTTCAGATTGTCATTATCTTTATTTTTTACTGCCCTAGGAACATGATTCAAAAGCTCGACGTCATTGGTGATAGGCTGGGCAATGAACAAGTCATTGAAATGCCTAGCTGCTTCAGATTTGATGTCTTCGAAATTGCTGATAACCCCGTCATGAGCCTGGATCTCGAGCACACAGTTATAATTTTTCCTAGCCTCGGCCTGCTTGTGGAAGAAGTCGGTATTCGTATCTCCATCATTAAGCCATTTGCATCTTGATTTTTCTCTCCACCACTTAGATTCTTTTCTGCATGCAGCATGAAGGTCCGATTGTAGCTTAATCTCCTTTTGGATGTCATCATAGTTCACATTGCTGTCCTCCATGCCAGCATGGTGGGTCTCCAATGCTAGGGCAGCTTGGGTTTTGTTGTAATTTGGGGTGGGGATCGACTTAGCCCAAATCTTAATAGCTTTCTTGAGTCATCTTAGTTTCTCCTCCCATATGAAGAAGGGAGACCCTGTAACTGAGGGAGACCAAGAATTAGCAATAATCCTTAAAAACTCAGAGTGATTGGCCCACATAGGATTGAATCTGAAAGGGATAGGGACCAAATTCTTATCATTGACCATCTCAAGGAGAGTAGGCTTGTGATCCGATCCTCCAAAATGTAAGATTTTAGATGACAAATTTAGACCCAGCAGGAGGAAAGTGTCCTAGACTAGGAATCGATCAAGTCTGGCAGCAATATGCCCAGGACCGATCCTCCTATTATTCCATGTATATTTTCCAGTAGAGGGCTTAACATCCATGAGATTCCAATCCAAAATGATCTCATCTACAATTTCTCTGATGGGGTCTCTGACCAGAGAGCCCCTTCTTTTTTCATCTTGGCTGAGGATGACATTAAGATCCCCCGCAAGTATTTCATTTCCTTACAGGTTACTCCTTTCCTCACGTAGGAGATTCCAACAGATTTTTTTTCAGCATAAGAATTAGGTGCATAAATATTGAAAATTCTTACAAGAGTGTTAGTGTCTTTTTGCCTCAGCAGGGTGAGGATCCAACAAGAACTGTACTTGATGTCAACAGCCTCAAATTTCATGTCATCCCAAAGTGTTCCAATGCCTCTGGAGGCTCCCCTTGAACTTATTGCAGCTCTACCCCTTTTTTTCCAAAATTTTATACTAACTTGGAGAAATGCGGCTTCCTCCATCTTGGTTTCCTGGATCAGAAAGATGTCCGGTTGGTGTAAAGAAATTAGATCTATCATAGCTTCTTCCTTGATTTTGCTACCAAGACCTCTGCAGTTCCAGGATAGGACCTTCATTACTTACTTTTGGTGGCCGTAGGCATCCCTTTCTGGACATGCCCATGCTGGCGGGTGTTTCTTGTGTTTTTCAGCAACTTTTCCAAGGTTAACTGGGAACCTTGTAGCTTATCCTTGTAGGTATCTTGTTCCCTTACTTCTTTCTTGGATTTCCTTCCTTTGGTTTTAGTCATTCTTGGAGTAGTCAGTTCTATTTCCCCTTCCTCCTCTTCTTCTTCTTCTGATTCAGATTCTTCCTCAGATTTCCCCATACTTTCTCCTTCTTTTATCACTGCTGCTCCTTCATATTGTTCTTTCACTTGATGATCTGAAAGGACTGCTTCAGAGTCCTTACTATCTTCATTACTAGATTTCTCTTCTGCTTCATTGGAGTCATCCCTTACTTCATTAGTTTCTTTAGTCTTTGAGGTTTCTTGAGTTCCTTCTAGTGGGATAACTCTTGCTTCTTTGTTCCCCTCACCCTTCTTTGGAGCCGCTCTGACTTGATTTTTAGATTTAGATCTATTCACCCTATGCCATCCTTCCACCTTATCTTGTTGGATCTCGAGTTTTTTAGGGCAATTATGAATGAAGTGTTTGTATTCATGGCAACCTCTGCACTTGCAAGAGAGCTGTTCATAGTCAAGCTTTTGGAAATGGGACCATTTCCCCACTATTAATTTTATAGCTTCTGGAAATCCAGCTTTGAGATCAACCTCAACATAGATGTGGGCACAAGCATATTGGTCCTTTGGACTAGCCATGTCAATGTATTTCCCCAGGACGTTCCCTATAGCTTGGAGAGATTTGGGATTCCAGCAATGCATAGGGAGATTAGGAAGTCTGACCCAGACTGGCATAGCTTTGGGGGTGTCGGCCTTAGGGTTGAAGTCCGGGGTCCACCCATTAAGATAGAGACCTTGCGACCCCATGAAATAGGGCCCATTCCTGAAAATTAATTCTTTGTCTTCCTTGGATTCGAAGTCAAACAGAAAGTAACCCCTTTCGATGGAGTATGAAGCAACATTTTTGGATATTAGAGGTCTCCAATTTCTTTGGACCCAGCTATCAGTAGTTTTTGGCGAAGGCTAGAACCCTATGAATTGCCCGATCAGGGCTCGATCTTCCAAGGAAAGAGAAACCATAATCGTTTCTTCCGGAGGAAGGTCAACTTCTGGCACATCTTCAATTCTTTTGACAAACTTCAGGGTGTCTCCTTTTCCAGATCTCTTGTTATGAGTGGAAATTAACCGATTGAAGGCATCCGAGCATAGGTCAGGCGATGAATCACCGCCCACCTCAGTCATCATCGAACTTCCCCACCAGAGATCTGGTCCAACCACTCAGCACATGAGGATAGCGTGAGGACATAAACCTCGGATTTAGCAATTCGATTCTTGCGATTCAGAAGCCCGATCTAGAAAACGATAGCCCAACTAGAGGCCTGTCAGACGCAACACTCCCATCGCAGTCCCAACTCCTTGAGAAATCCGTCAAGGTTCATCTTAGCCAACTTTCGATGATGCCGTAACGTAATGTAACATTACCAAAAATAAAATAAATTAAATTAAAAAAATACCTGTCGGCTCATAAAATAAAAATGATAAAAAGTAACTAAATTTTTTTATGAAGTAAAATAAAAAATTAAAGCCTGAACTTAGATTTATAAAGCAAGAAAGGGATCAAATTTTTTGAGCTTAATATATTAAAAAAATACACATCAAGAAATTGGATCCCTCTCGGTGCTTGATAGATCTGGGTTTAAAATGGATCTATGTTGGTATAGAAAAATGTTTGGCATTGACATGACGAGAATACTTTATGTGACGATTTAAATAGAATGATTGTTAAAATGGCATTACAAACATAACATTATAAGTAAACTACTAATGGGTGTGAGTGGAATCAATCGCAAGAGCTACATTGTAACCAAAACAAGGCTAATGGTAAATTATGGACGTTGCTTGTGGTTTGTAGGTGGTGATTATCAATGGTGATTATGAGTTTTGACTCTCATGGTGTCTATTTTTTATATGGACAACACAGTGCCTATTGTTACTAGCAAGTGCAACTCAAAAAGTTAAATCTTAATGCAATTGTCAAGGCTAGTTCTTTACACCGATACATTTACAATGTCAGTTGCATTGGAAAATATAAATTCGAGAAAAATAGGTAAATAAGTCCAGATAAGAAGTAATTCATTAATATTCCTTAGGGAACTCAAGCTTAACAAAAACATGTTGAGTCCATGGTAGTCGGTGCCAATAGCCTATGGTGGTCTTGCATTAAATTCCTAGGGTTCACATATTGTTTGAACACACAATATAGTGCATCAAGTCATTAGTTAATCTAGCATTTTTACAACAACATTTTGATAATTTTAGTGGTAATCAAGGATGCTTCATAACATATATATTCTGAGGGTAATCTCAAGACTGTTCTCATCATGTATAGTTCTCTTCTTTTGCTTGCATTTAAACTCTATCATTTATGTTCTCCAATGTACAATTGCAATGAGTATTTATTGTGTCTTTTCGAGGGAGAAAATGAATGCAAATACCCTTAACATCATATTTTGTTGTTTTGGTAATGCATATATTTTTGTTGTCTAGGACATAATGTTCGTATTTTGAGCATAATTCATTTCTAGGTTATAATATGTGTAGTCATGTTTAGGTTTTAGCATATTCATATGCTATGTTGTTAATGAGACATTAGGAAGGCTTCATACTAGTTTAAGTTTTGGGTTTATACCCTATGATGAACTTAAGTTGTACTTGTTAGTTTGGTGATCAATTATTGGGGTGGGTTAGCTTCATGATAGTTGGGGGAAAGCTTATGCTCTAGTTCGAAGTACTGGTAGTTTTCTTTTTCAGTTTTAGATCATGGTAGGGATTCTCTTTTGTATTGAAAAACATAAATAACATCTACATATAAACCAATTCCGCATAAATATGATGCTACATGAATATATTGCTAGGGTAGTTGAGTTTTAAAAGCATAAATGCATGAATTGTATTAAACAATATTAGAATGAATTTCCCTCTCGGCTAAGACTTTGATGTCACATTTTGCATTAAATTAGTTTATTAGCATTGTTTTAGTAATTTATGGCAGGAGGTGGATTTACCTTCTTTTCTTCGAGTTGATACGCCTCCTTCTCATTAAAAACTTCCTTATCACTCTCCATATTTATAACTCAAGCACACATCCCCTTACCAATAGGAGAAAACTAGGATTGAAACACTCTTACACTGGAAAATCCAATACAAACCAATTGAAACAACTCTCCCATGGTCTTAGCTACTCCTCGTACTATAGATTGCTTCCATTGTTGAACCATAGCCTAAAGCATAACACCTCTGAAAGTTAGGAAATCATCTAGTGTTATGTAAAACAAAAGAGGTGTTAACTATGTATAATTGTTATTAATATCAAATATCTGGGTTTCCCATGAAATGAAAAGACTTTGGAACTAAACAATTTTTACCTCATAGTATAAATGTTTGGGAGTTTGAGTAATGAGAGCCTTTTGGCTCTCTCGAATTCAAGCATTTTATAATTGTTGGTTGTTGTGATCCAGAGACCCTATGAGTGGCTCTATGAATGTAATAAGGCTTGAGAGAATTGGTCATTGATTCAATAAGTTTATGAAATTCATTGGTGAATGATTTTATTATTGACTTTAATTTAATAACGTGTGTAGAATGTGTGTTAGTATATAATGGATTTGCATATTTGTTGTACATTGTAAGTGATTTCATTGTGTGACTTTGATTGCAGGTCCCTAGGTACTACATCTACTTTATAAAATTGCTAATATAAAGAACTTTAAGAAACATCCTTATCATCAATGACAATTGTTTTGTTTATTTATTGCAATATAACATGACATTATGCTTACTTTAATGAAATAACAACATTACTTATTTAAGAGTGTTCCCAACCAATCTAAACAAAAAAGTACTCAATCAAATTCAAAGGGTATGGAAGTTGTTGATGATTACACAAACCTCAAGCAATGTGGTGGAGGATGATTTCTAAAAACAATCATGCCAACAAAGCAATGCAAATTGTGGGCCAAAGAATTTTGGTTTGTGTTGTGGTAAAAAGATAAATAACGTTGCTCCCATGGGTATCCATATAAGGGTTTCGATCACCATGGCTCCAACGCAATATTTAACTAATAAGAAATATCTGCTTTTAGGGATCATGCGATTATGATCGTTAGAGAGAATATGGCAAAATGTGGAGGTTTTGATCATTGCATTGCTCAAATCTTGCTCCTTTGTGAATCTTTACATGTTCAATTGGTTGGAATCGATCACCCTTTTTCGTTCTAGTCCCACAACTTGACCGACTCCTTTCATACATTTTTTTGTATAAAGAAATGCATCATGTTGTCACTAGTGAAGACAAATGATATCCCTGTCAATGAGACAAAGGGGGAGTGCTTTAGATTTGGAGGGATTCAAATCCTTATCTTCATGGAAAAGGATAACACTTTAGCCATATACCTTGTGCTCCATAAACAATATAATGCGATGGAGGGAGATTACTAGTATGAAGTCCCTTCATTGGGGATGAAGCAAGCCCGAGTTCATTTTTTGTAGGAAGAAGCCATTGCTAACTTCCTAGAGGACCTTATAGACTAATTGTGTAGATGGAAGGCCATTATCTGATGTAAACACATGTAAATATGTACTTTGCATCTTTCTGAATAGATCAATTTGTCATTTGAAGTGGACTTGGTGATGTAGCCCATATAGGTGAACTTCGTTATCAACTTGCTAAACTTGCTTGTGTTTTTCTAGTTTTTCTTATTTTTTTAATTATATATATATATATATATATACATATATATATGTATATATATGTATATGTATATGTATATGTATATGTATATGTATATGTATATATATATACATATATATAGATATATATATATATATATATACATATATATGTATATATATATATATACATATATATGTATATATATATGTATAGGTGAACTTCGTTATCAACTTGCTAAACTTGCTTGTGTTTTTCTAGTTTTTCTTATTTTTTTAATTATATATATATATATATATATACATATATATATATATATATATATATATATATATCTATATATATATATATATGTATGTATATATATATATATATGTATGTATATATATATATATATGTATGTATATATATATATATATGTATGTATATATATATATATATGTATGTATATATATATATATATGTATGTATATATATATATATATGTATGTATATATATATATATATGTATGTATATATATATATATATGTATGTATATATATATATATATGTATGTATATATATATATATATGTATGTATATATATATATATATGTATGTATATATATATATATATGTATGTATATATATATATATATGTATGTATATATATATATATATGTATGTATATATATATATATATGTATGTATATATATATATATATGTATGTATATATATATATATATGTATGTATATATATATATACATATATATGTATATATATATATACATACATATATATATATATATATATACATATATATATGCATATATATACATATATATATGCATATATAATAAATTTAAGTATTTTGAACACTGCATTTCAATTAATCAAGCTAATTTCTTTAACAGATTATGGAAAATTGAGAAAGAATCCAAACAAAGTATTCTAGCACTCACTTTAGATAAAATACTTTCCTCTCTTCTCCACAATACAACCAATATAATGCAATATTCCACATTTAGTAAGCATAAGATGCCTTCTTATTGTGAAGATTAATAATACTAAGAAGGATTACATCATATTATTAGGCAATATGCCTTTTTGTGTTGAAGATTAATAATGCTAAGAATGACTATTTTTCTTGTTTTGAATATCAATAATATTAAAAAGGATTAAAGCATTTTTTTCTTCTTTTTTGACAAAAACGGATATGTTATAAATTATAAATCAGTGTTGGAACCACCGAAAAAGATACAAAATCTGGTTTATGCAAACCATAACAACAATTTCCTACAGATTCCACTTTGATCATGCTCGACAAACTTTCCAGTTAAAACAAAACCATGCCTTTTAAGGTGGGAAAACTAAACATAAGTGCAGATTTACAGAAAGCTCATTTTTGCCTAAAATCATTGATTTATTAGCGGCTTGATTCGCAATATCATTTAGCTCACGAAGGATATGAAAAAATCCTATCCGTCGAAAGGTCTTAGAGATGGGGTTAATTATTTTGAGCAACCTAGCCAACCTTAAATTTCGGCATTGACTTTCCCCATTCATTGCTTGGATTATTAAACGAGAGTCTCTAAAGACCATGGCTTCATCAACTCCTTTATATTTCAGCTGCTTGAGTCCTTGTCATAGACCATAAGCTTCAGCCATGTTGTTGGAATCCTCCCCTATATTCTAGTAGTATTCAGTTTCGATTTTCCCTTTCAGGGAAATGATGACCCCTTCCCCTCCCGCCATCCCTGGATTCCCCTTTGAAGCTCCATGAAAAAACAATTTAAAAATTTTCCCCTCTTTCAGCCAATTCTCAAATTGAGATTTATCAAATCTTATTTCCCAATTTTCCAAATCTTTTTTGGCCAAATTTGTATTGGGAAAGAAATTGAAGTTTTGCAACCAATTAATTTCGGTATCAGTCAGGTTGGCCTTGTTTTTAGGGACCACCATGACATTTACTATTTCTCCCATTAGAGCTTGCGCCTTGGGTACTATTTTCCATGCAGGTTGAGCTTTATCTTGGAAAATTCTGAGGTTACGTTCAGTCCAAATGCACTAGTAGATGATTTTTGGTAACTTCAGCCAACATTTTTTAAATCCTTTTTTCTGATCCAAGTCTCCATGGTACGCCTTCTCCTAGTTGATAAAACATTGTTGGATGTTGCCCAACAACTTAATCACGTCCAACCATTGACTTGTCATCTCTTTCCACACATTTCTGGCATAGGAGCATTCAAAGAACAAATGTTGGATGGTCTCGCTATCTTCAGAGCACAATGGGCACCGAAAGGGTCCCACGAAGCCTCTCCTCTCTAAATTATCTCCGGTGATAATCCTCCTGTGCACCAGCGTCCAAGAAAACAATTCGATCTTGGGCAATGTTTTATTTTCCCACAATCTTTTCCAGATCATCGGGTTACTTGGCACAGTTGGAAACGCAGAGAACACCTTATATCCATCTGCCGATGTGTATGACCCGAAGCTGCATCCCCATCCATGATTATCTCTCCTTCCCTTGGCCACCAGCGCTGAGCCTGACAAATGATCTAACAACTGACATTTTTCTCCTTCAAGATCTGTTGGGAACTCCGTCAAGAACCATCCAATCTAGCGATGTGGTGGAGCGACGTCCCAAACTGAGATATCCCACAATGTGCTAACTCCCTGCATGTCCATCCAATTTTTAATTCTTGGGAGTGAGGGAGGTGGCTTCCCAAGAATTGTGTCCTTCCAAAAATTTATTAGTTTACCATTGCCTGGTATCCAATGGAGCTCTTCTTTGAACTTGGGAAGCACATTCTTGTAGAGGGAAAATATGGGAGAACCTTTCTTGTTCTCTAGCTCAATGTCAAGACATCGAAGTCTCGAACCTTAAAAGTATTTGTGCTTAATCACCTGACTGCTCCAGGAGGGATTTGTATCTATCATATTCCAAAGCAGTTTGGCTCCCATTACCAAATTTTGGATCTTTAGATCTCTAATCTGTAGTCCTCCTTCCATCCGAGACATTTTAATTTTCTTCCAGCTGATAAGAGTAATTTTTTCCCTCCACCATTTTCCCCTCTTTGCCAGAGGAAGGATCTTAGCAGGCTTTCTATTGTTGCAAGAGTTTTGGAATGATCAAGCAGTAAAGAGCACTGGTAGAGAGGATAATTGTTCACAACTGCTTTAATCATTACTAGTTTTCCTGCCAGATTTAACCAAGCTGCTCCCCAATCTAGTATTTTATTTTTATTTTTTCTATTAGTGGATTCTAGTCCGAGCTTTTGGCTTTGGCTTTGAAGATTAGGACCCCCATGTACTTAAATGAATCCCAACTAGTCACTCCTTCAATACCTAGGATATAGGAGATTCCCGACATCTCCCTTGGATTAATATTCTAGCTATAGATTGAGCTCTTCCTTAGATTAAGCTTACTTCCCAAAGCTTGGAAATAACGATCCATTTCATTCTTGAATCTTCTTGCTATGATCTGGCTAGCGCATCCGAGCAGGATTGTATCATCAACAAACTACGCATGGTTGATGTCTTTTGTTCCTTGAGCCATCTTGATGCCAGAAAGCTCTTGATCCCTCCTAGCTTGCTTAAGTTGAAGACTAAGTACTGAAGCTTGGATTGCATAGAGCAGTGGTGAAAGTGGACATCCTTACCTTAGTCCTCGCGAGGCTTGAAAGAAGATTGCCGCCCTTCCATTAATAAGCAGGGAAATCCAAGGTTTACTGATGCAGGCTTTAACCCAACTGATGAAGCTTGGGTCAAATCTAAATCTTAACATTACTTGGTAGAAAAAGGAATGACAAACTCTGTCAAAGGCGTTGGCTAAGTCTATTTTCACCACCACTCCTTTTTCACCATTCTTTAGCCTGGAATGGATTGCCTCTTAGACCAAAATGATATTATCCCAGATTCTCCTGCCTTTAATGAAGCCTCCTTGGTTCTTAGGAATGATATATGGCATGATGTTTTTTAATCTTCTGTCCATAATTTTAGTATTATCTTATATCCAATATTGCATAAAGAAATGGGTTGGAACCTGTTAAAAGAAGTGGCATCATTCTCTTTGGGAATAAGTGCTAGAAATGTTGAATTTGTGCTACCATCAATTTTTTCACACCTCTAAGATTTTATCACAATTTTAAATAAATCCTTTTGGACAATTTCCCAACACACCTTAATGAAATTTACATTGAACCCATCCGCGCCTGGTGCCTTGTCATCCTCCATGTCATCCACTGCATCTTTTATTTCCTCCATCGTGACCCTTTGAATCAATCTTTCGTTGTCCTTTCTTTTGACAATCCGTGGGACTAAATCCATAAATATTGTTTTTTGAATTGGAGATTGGCTCTGCTATATAGATTTTGCTGAAGTGACGGGTTGCTTCCGCTTTGATTTCCCCAAAGTCCTAGATAAATTGATTTTGGACATGAATCTCATGCATGGTTTTAAAATTCTTCCTTGCCTCTGCCCGTTTGTGAAAGAATCCAGTGTTTCGGTCCCCATCTTTGAGCCAACAACACTTAGCTTTCTATCTCCACAGTTCTTCCTCTTTCCTGCAGGCAGGGTGTAGATCATTTTGTTATTGCCTTTTTTAGATCCTCCTCAGAGATTCGACTGGTTCCATTGCGATATGGTGGGACTCTAGCAGTAGCACTGCTTTAACTTTTTTTGGTTTGGTGTTTCAATCGAATTTGCCCAAGTCTCGAATGCCTTCTTTACTCTTCTTAATTTTTCTTCCTAGACAAAAAATGTAGAGCTCGTGACCGGAGCTGACTATGTATCCTCAACTATTCCTAAGAAATCCTTGTGGGAGACCCACAATGGGCTGAATCTAAAGGGAATTGGATTGAGGTTCTGGTCATTCCTCATCTCAAGCATTATCGACTTGTGATTGGATCCCCGAAATGGAAAGATTTTGGAAGAAGGATTCAATCCCACAAGGAGGAAGGAGTCTTGGACCAAAAATCTATCCAGCCTGGCGGTTGTATGCCCTAGCCCCAGTCTCTTATTATTCCAGGTGTATTTTCCTTTAGAGGGAGTGACATCTGATAGATCCTAGTCCATTATGATCTCATCAACATGCTCCCTTATGGGATCTCTGACCAATGACCCTCCTCTTTTTTCAGCTTGGCTTAAAATGATATTTAGATCTCTGGATGGAATGACTTTGCCCTGCAGATTGCTCCTTTCATCTCGGAGAAGATTCCAACAAATGTTTTTTTAGCATATGAGGCAGGAGCATAAATATTAAAGAGTCTTACCTAGATTTTAGTTTCTTTATGCAACAACGTGGTGAGAATCCAGTTAGAGATATGCTTGATTTCAGCCACTTTGAATTTCTGATCATCCCATAACGATCCAATTCCTTCGGAGGCTCCCCTTGAACTAATTGCAGTCCCTCCTCCTTTCTTCCAGAATTTCACACTAACCTGGAGAAATGCATCTTTCTCCATCTTGGTCTCCTGGATCAGTAAGATGTCTGGCCAGGATAATAAAATAAAATCTTTCATAGCTTCTTCCTTAACCTTGCCTAGACCTCTACAGTTCTAGGAGAGGACCTTCATTACTTACTTTTGGTAGTCGAGGGCATCCCTTTCTAGAATTGCCCTTGTTGACGAGTGTTTCTGGTATTTCGAAGCAGCTTTTCCAATGTTAACTTGGAGCCTTACAGTTTGTCCTTGTATGTGGCTTGCTCCCTCACTTCTTTGGTCAATTTTCTTCATCTTGCCTTCTTCTTGCTTGGCGTAGCCATCTCGATTTCCCCTTCCTCCTCTTCCTCTTCCTCCATGTGAGATTCCTCCTCCGGTTTTTCTTGATTTCCTCCTTCTTTTACCACCTCTGCTCTTGAATCTGACTGGATCAGAGAGGCAAAATCTTTCTCAAACTGGTTTGATAGAGAAACTTCTATTTTTGGTTCCTTATTCTCTCCATTGTCGGATTTCTCTTCTGTAACATTAGTTTCATCCCTCATCTCATTGACCTTTTGTATTTCCTGACTTCCTTCCGGAGAGGTTTTCCTTGATGCATTTTCCCCCCCTGCTTTCCTTTGCACTTCTCCGCTTTTTTATTTTGTCTTGGTCCTCTTTACTGTTTGCCATCCTTCCTCCTTGCCTTGTTCGATTTCCTACTTTTGTGGGCAGTTGCGGTAGAAGTGCTCGTATTCATGGCACCCTCTACACCCGAATGACAGCTGCTCGTAGTCTAGTTTTTTATAATGATACCAGTTCCCAATTGTTAGTTTTATTGCCTTCGGTAATCCAGCTTCTAGGTCCACCTCCACATAGATGCGAGCACATGCATATTGATCTTTTGGGCTTGCCATGCCGATATACTTTCCCAGGGTGTTCCCAATTGCTTGGAGTGATTTTGGATTCCAGCAGTGCATAGGTAGGTTTGGAAGCCTAACCCACACTGGGACAACTTTGGGGGTATTTGCCTCGGGATCAAAATCCGGCGTCCAACCGTTCAAGTAAAGGCCTTGTGACCCCATGAAGTAGGGTCCATTTTGGAAGATTAGGTCCTTGTCATCCTTGGATTCAAAGTCAAATAAGAAATAGCCTTGGCCTACTGAGTAGGATGCAACGTTTTTCGAAATCAGAGGTCTCCAGTTCCTATGAACCAAGTTCTCGATGGTTTTAGGCGATGGCCAGAGTCCAGTGAACTTTCCTATCAACGCTTGATTTGCCAGCGAGAGTGCCACACGTATAGTGTTCTCTGACGACAGAGAAACTACCGATACATCCTCGATTCGCTTGATGAATTTCAGAGGGGCTCCCTTAACAACCCTCTTGCTTTGAGCAGTGACTAGTTTCTTGAAAACTTTCGATAATGGGGCAGGGGGTGGCTCTCCACCCACCTCAACCACCATTGGAACCACACACGCCTCTCGACCCCAGGCCAAGACCCCTATGCTAGCTTCGGATCCAGATGTGCAATTGGATCTGCAACACAATTATTCTAATGGCCAGAATTGGCTCGATTTCTGATCTGGATCGGATCTGCAAGAGATCGCTGCCTTGGGATCGCCAAATGCTTGAGGCAGAAGCCGAGAAGGCTTCCTCGTTGGCCATGCCAGTCGTTGGTTGTCATTGGTTGCTGCACAAGTTCAATAATCCAGAACTAGAATATCTCCCACTAAAGCATATTATTAGGCATATTAAATTATTATTAAATTGAAAAGATGGACAATATTTAATTACAATAAAACTAAAAAATAATAAAAACATTTGAAGTTTTTGTTTAGAAGTAAGAGTGGATGTAGCCTCAAAGGTCAGATCAGGTTACCTCAAAGTGGTTTTGCGCTAAATGTAAGATTTCATTGTTTGAAATTGGAGATTTCAATCCCTTAGAAGTTCAATTTTATAATCAAAGAATGTCAAATAAAGTGAGTGAATATTGTAGCAAAAATATTTTTTATTTTATCAACGCAAATGGATAAGAAACTGGTAGAAATGTTAGAAAAACAAGCAAAGTGATAAAGATAACCCGATTAAATTGATAAGACTATTTTTTTTTTCAAGATTAAATGACTCAACGTGGCTTATCCCTCCCCTCAACTTCAAAAGTGAACCAAACCCCTCTCGATACACCTCCTTTACTTTTAATAAACTTTGTTGGACTTTTAAAGGAAAAATAGGAAAACAAAGAAATATATGAGAAAGGAATAAAGGTTCTGTGATTTTGATGCTTGCGCCTATTTTTGAGCAGGTAGAGAGTGCAAATCAGGCGAGGCCACGGTAGTTTTTCAGAAGGTGCGCATGGTAATAATCGTTGCATTTTGCGAGGCCGTGTCGTCGTCCATTTGCAGGTTTTAATTGCGTTGATTTGAGCAAGGGCACAATAATAATCAGAAGAATCTCTGAAAATGGGGAAGGATTTGAGTGAAGAGCAGATCGCTCCAATGAGGGAGGCGTTCAGCCTCTTCGACACCGACCGCGACGGCTACATAACAGCGGCCGAACTTGGAACCGTGATGCGATCCCTAGGGGAGAATCCCACTCAGGCGGAGCTCAAAGAGATCATTAAACGCGAAGAGATAAGCGGCACCATCGACTTCCCTCGCTTCCTGGACGTGATGAAACGGAACTTGAAGGGAGGGAGCTTCCACGTTCAGCTCAGGGATGCCTTCAAGGCTCTTGACAAAGAGGGCACCGGCAAGATTTCTGCCAGCGAACTCCGTCATATTCTTACCAGTGTTGGGGAGAAGTTGGAGCCATCCGAATTCGATGAGTGGATTCGAGAAATTAAGGTCGACTCCGACGGAAACATCTGCTATGAAGATTTTATCGCCAGGATGATGGCCAAGTAATTACTAGATTGCTGTATTGATGTGATGCACACTCTTTATATGTTTTTCTGATTTTTGAAACCTCTAGCAATGTTGTGCCCTTTTGTTTAGGAAATTCAGAGAGTATATTTTATTATCTAAAAGGGCCCGAGTTTAGCGTATGCCAAGGGTTTACAGTGGGATTGTCTATTCATATGTTAATCCATAATCATAGTCTGATTTAAATAGATTGTTTCGATCTTGGATGTTTTCGCCCTTTCCTTGTGAGAGCCGCCTATTTGTCAGTTTGCCGCCGACGGCTTCTTTGATAAATGTTTTTGCTTAAATGATTTCAGTGCATCGAATTCTTGTACACGGCTTACGCTGGTTTGCTGTTAAATGCTTTCTAATTTATTGCGGATGCCAAAATATGCTTTGTGTGGGTTAAAAGATTCTTGAAAATGTAATATTTCTTTCAGGCCGACAAGTTCCGCGTGGCCTTATTACAAGGTTTAATGTAAAACGCTTTAATTATGCTTTTATATTATCCGATCTTTGTTACTGACATTTTGATTTGTAGAAAATATGAAATGAAAATATAATAGGGGCAGGACACACAGGACAAGAAACAGAGCCTGCAAATTCCATTCTTTTGTTGTCCATTCCCTCTGTTTGTGTTATTCACAAAATTGTAATTTATACAGATCTATGCAGTTACAAGAATTGCAGTCACGTAGTAACTGCAGTTGCGAAATATTTTTCTTAGTTGCAACCTGACACGCATATTCCTGAAATATAATCACAGATTTATGGTGACCATGAGAGCAAGAATTTGGCAATTAATTGACATGATTTACCTTTCCTCTATACCCAAAATGAGCATTAGAAGCATTCCATGATAATATGACTTGCAAGGGGTATGCTCAGGATCTCTAGGCTTTGAAATGGTGTGATTATGTCCTTATACCCCACCTCCCCAAAACAGAATCACATATTTCACACGGGATTGCAAAATTTTGTTGGCAATTACTTTGTCATGTACTCTTATGCAAACTGTCGTGATCCTAGGGTCATGCAGTCTTCTGCAAGCTGACATAATCATAGGGTCACGCACTCTTTGTGAACTTGATTGATGCAGGAGCATCCCTGGCTTACTGGCTATCTTGCACAACCAAGAAAAACCTTATGCTTACAATTATGTTTGATTTACAGTGGTTGTGGTTGTTTTTCTCATCTAAACAATGGCTAAGGGATTCAAGTGAGCTCACACAGCTAACTCTTACCTTTCAAATTCAAATCCTGGAAATTGTTGGCTATAAGGGTGAGAGAGAAACGCATTTTGTTTGCTTACTGCATTAAACATGAAGGCCCATGGTTTTAAAGAAACATGGATGCCCAATTTTATTTCATTGACAAAGGAGACAAATCTCCTTTTGCCAATGGTGGGATTTCTGAGCATTGTTTCCATTAATGAGTGAGACAATGACTTAATTATGGATGGCTGAGTGGTCGATGGCTATTTTGAAGGCCCATGGTTTTAAAGAAACATGGATGCCTAATTTTATTTCATTGACAAAGGAGACAAATCTCCTTTTGCCAATGGTGTGACTTCTGAGCATTGTTTCCATTAATGAGTGAGACAATGACTTAATTATGGATGGCTGAGTGGTCGATGGCTATTTTGTCAACATCTTTTCTGCTGAAGGGGAGAAATTGTGTTGCTAGAGGCAGAGGATCGATAGGGAAAACTGAAAGACACCAATTTGCTGGGTGTTGATGGCTGTGTGAGAGATTGGGCATTTTCTGGGCACTGGACAGAACTTCCTCAAATTGTTTGAGCCACTGATCAAGGGAAAAAGTCTGTTGTTCATCCATTGCTGTGTGAGAGAATTTGGGTTTGTAAATTTCAGTACCAGAATGGAATATTCAATATTGTTGTGCATTAATGCAAATAAAATGATTATTGCTGTTATTGAATCCACTCTTCATGGTGTGTCCTTATAGTGCTGGTGTCAACAAAATTTATTGTTGAGCATATCTTTTCCCTGTGAATTAATAATTACTTCCACCTTTTACTATGGTTCTGATTTTGGTGAATATGCTGTGTATGGATTCGTAAAATGTAGGCAGAAAATCTCTTTGAGTTTTGTTGCTTACATCAGTTGGTGTCAGAGCTGGATCAAAATTCTGCGTGGAGACAGCTCCAGTGAAAGAAATCTGGGCAGAGCCATGGTTTAAAATCATGTGTGGAGAGTTGGAGACAGCTCCAGTGAAAACAATCACTGGGTAGAGTTGTGAGGACTTTGAAGAAGCTGCAGGAACAGATTGTAGAGGAGACGGCAGTATGGCACACAGAGCCGCTCATGTTGGATGGGGTAGATGTAGACTTTGTGAAGGAGATGGCCATGACATTGCGATGATGCTGCAGGAAATGCAGGGCATACTTGATGCTTTGGAAGCAGATAGAAGGCGAGTAACCATTATGATGGTGAGCGTGATGTTGAGGAGTGTTGCCGCCTAGATCTGCACGTGAATGTGAGAAAAATCTCAACTCACTGGGAGCGGCCTTGGGGGCAAGTTGACAAGCTGGGTGCCACTCTCACCACAACACTCAACTCTTTATGTTTAGGCCAACTCCTAAACAAAAGCCAAGGGAGCTGAGCTAGACCCTATAAATATCTAGAATGCTCAACTTGGACAAGGTGGCTTAGGAGTTAATAAAATTAAGAAAGCAGCCTAACAATATAACTTGGCAAGTAATTTAAACCTTTCACATGTATGACATAAAGACTAGTGCCTTACTATTGGGCAAAAAAGGATACAATTATAGAACATGCAATACTCGCAAGCTACACTAATAGATTACTTTACGAGCATAAAAAAGAAATGTTATCTTATTACTAGAAAGTGAAAGCAAAGTCAAATCATGAACTCGCTGAAGCAAGGATTGACTTTGCTTGTTAAATGGAGTTGCGTCGAATTGTGAACCTACTTGGTGCAGGGGTTGGTTGTTTGCTACAAGTGAATTGCTAAAGGAGAAATGGGGGTTTCCAATTTACGCTAGGTATGTGGAAACAAGTGTGGAACTACATGAGAAGGGGACTAGATTGGAGTCGCGGGGGCATGTCCAACATTGACACCAATCGATGGTGTAGTCTAATGGGTCCCCACAATCACTACCTAGTAGATTCTCTTCACTGTAGAATTTGCTCTCAAGTGACAAATCTACGGTGTTTATAGACGTTGGAACTATGTCTTTAGTGAGGGTTGAGTTCGGATTTAGTTAATGTGGAATTAATTCAAAAGTTTTTTAGGATTGATTATTAGATGGAATTAATTGAGTAATTTACAATATGCATGAGTGATTGAATCATGAGATATTAGTATAAAGTTAATTTATTTTCCAACTGAAATAAAATGTGATCTAATTACTACTTAAAGTAAATTAAAAAAAACTATGCTCAGCTAAGCAAAAGGAAAAGAAAAATTGTGCATGAAAATCACAGGGAGAGGGGGGTATGGGGGATTTGACACCACTACCCTACCTGATGTGTTACAATGGGTTATTCAGCCCTTAGAAATGCCTATTGTTGGTCCTTATGGCCAACAATCAGGCTTACAAAGGTGGAAAGTGGAAGGGAGAAAATGGTGAGGTAAGTGATTTGTTTAGTAGGCACCCTAAGGGTTGAATGGTGGCCAGTCCCGGCTTCCTCTTGGGCTGTTTTCCCACTGTCCAAAATCTGCAAGAAAATGTTAGAAAACAAGTAAATCCCTCTAAAATGAGCTCTTTGATCTCTTCCAAAGGGGGGCTTCACCTGCCAATAAAAGGTTAGACAAAACAAACATTGAAAGAGGGTTAAATCTGCAATTCTAAATGGATGTAACTTGTAAGGGATGTTTCTACGCTGTCCAAGAACTGTCCAGACAGCGGGCAGCGAGCTAAAATGCTCAAAAATATCAGAATCAATGCTGCCCACTCATAAAGTATGTATGTCTGTAAGTGCTAAATGATAAATTTTGATGTGTATGCACTTAGAAACAAGAAGTAAAGTTTAAACTAGATCTAGCTAGGAATTTAAACTTTAAAGCTACTAGATCTATATGCATGTGAAATCAGATCTGAGATATAATTTATTAGGCAATGAATCGTCACATGCACATGAGAAACAAAAAATGGAAAAATATTTAGTTTTTTTTTATAAAAAAGGGAGATCACTAGAGAAAAAGGAAGTAGAGTGCCCCTTTCTGGATGTGCAATGGAGTCATTTGTGAAGTAGTCAATGTTGGGATTAATAATCCTCACTTTGACCACATAAGTGTATTTGTCTATTTTCCTAGCTTAGGAGGTCTTCATCACTCCACTAGTTCATAGGGGACACACCTAGGGGACATCTGCCACTTATGAGTATTGGTGCCAATCCCTACATTTTAGGAACTCTCTCTAAGTGCCACCAACAATTGACCCTAATTGGCATTCAGTCAAGTCCAGTTGTGCACCGATCCTCATCAGTTAGATCACTCCCAGTGTCTCTAGCGTCAGTTTCCATGATTAAGGGGAAGTAGGGCGCATTTGCTCACCTACCCTTATCAGTTAATTGAGTGTGAACTGTTTTAGTCTATGTTGCCAGAGTAGTCGTACCCGGGGTATGGTACACGTACCCGTACCGAGTACTCGTAGGGTACGTCTCCTACTGTACCCCATACTGGGTCCATGTACCCGAGACTTCGTTATAAAAAGGGGGTACTTATAGGTGAAATGGTACACCGTACCCTATGTTTGGGTACTTTGTACCCCATGTTTGGGTACTTCGGGGGTACGATCGACTCAATAAAATGCAATTCATTGGGGTAAATGTAATGACCCCCCACCAAATCTGAACTAATTTTTTGCTAACTACTTATGGAGTTTGGTTCAGGACTTATGTCAAACACTTTGCAACACTGTTCAAATTCCACTGAATATTGTCCAAATCTAGTAGATTGATTTTACATTGATTTACAATGAATGTTTTTATGGTTTTGTGTTCAGCACTCATGGAACATAATTTGACTACCAAATTTGCACATAAAAAATATACATATGTATTTAATATTGAGAAATACACTCACATCAACGCATGAATATATTTGGCAATTTTCAATTTTTTATTGCCTGTAACAGCAGTACAAATAGGTGTTTAAAATAAGATTTCAAGTGTACTTTCTTGTCTGAGTTTGATTCTCTGTTACAGCTTCTTGGTACAATGATTTATGAAATTTTATGTAACTTCCAGTCTTCTAATTGATATCTACTGAGTCTACGATTTATCAAATTTTATGTTTCAAATTGTCAATCTGAATGTTCACTGTTCAAATAATCATCGAATTTATAATTATGAATCATGATTCATAATTTATGAAGAAATCTATATGCATGTATGATGTGACTATGACATATATATACACAGTACCCTCGATGTACCCAAGTACCCTTTTTCAAAAAGTGGCGTCCCTGTCCTTGTACCTGTACCCAAGTTTTTTGGCAACTTAGGTTTTAGTGATCTGGAGTTGCATTAGTGAGCTCCAATGGTGATTTTCCCACACTGAGTTAGCTTCGGAGTCAGTCCAGGTTGGTAGATTCGAATCCTATCTTAGGCATTCGAATTCTCCTATATATAAAAACATTGTATTACATATTAATAACTGATTCCTGATATAATCATATTATTCCAATTTTGTCTGATTAATTGAACAGTCTATGCTAAATTCTTCTCTCTCTTTTGCAACCTTCTCTTCTCATTTGAATTCATGCAGGCTAATGATCCCATGCTTCATTGAATTTAACAGTCAAGAGAGATTTTTCCTCCATGAAAAGATCATTGAGAGAGGGAAGTTGAAACTACTAACCACCCCCTGCTTGATGAGTTAGAAAGAATTAAGTAGAATTGCAATGAGAAAGATGGATCTCTCCTTTCTTGCTTTCCCGGGTGCATCCTACAACAAAAAGATTAGCACTGCACACTCCAAACAAAGGTCAGGTGCACCAATTATCTCCTTTAATGTGAAAAACAATGAAAGTACAACAACATAAACTAACCATAACCCTCATCCAATGTGGCAATAATACCCTTCCTATGGCCCAAGAAAGACAAAGAAATTACAATGCAAAAGCTACAATATTACCTCTAACATGTGAGAAGCATGGCATTCCAGACAATAAAGACCATACACTAGACCTCCAAATCCTTTCTTTTATTGTTAAAGTAAGATTACATCAATTCCTCAAGCAACCAACAACAATAAGAGGAGAGGAGGCCCCTTTAAATAGAAAAAGAGGAAGAGGGGGCCAATTTCATGAGGTGGAGTGAATTAAAGTGTCATATGACACCTCATGGAGTTAATTAGAGTGTAATTTGACACCTCATGAAGTTAACTAGAGCTTAAGGGCTCCTCATGAGCCACCTAGGAGACAATAGGGGACAAATAGTGATTGTCTGAGATCAAATCCGTCAAAATCGACACCTCACTCAAGGGGGGAGAATTAGAGAATATTCTCTTTTACCAACTTCCTAAAATCACTCAATTTTGTCTCCAACATGCAAAAATCATGGGATTTTGGCTATAGGAGGCGAATTAGCTTGATTTTATGATTTCCGAGGGTCCAAAAGTAGGTGTATGAAGTGTGAATAGGTGTCTAACACCCCCTTGACCATATACTACCACATCACGACATATTCAATACCCCAAAGGACCTAAAAGGTTGTAACTTTTGACAGAAATATGGTAAATGGCCCAAATTTTTACATCAGACTCTAAGGACTTAGTCACCAGCCTAAGGCACTTGTATTATAACATACTTTGGCTTTGGGGGTGTGAGTGAAAAAACTAGGATAAACTCTGATCGCTAGGATCTAAGTTCATCTAGGTAAAAAAACACTCCAAAGTTGCCATAATACGAGTGACTCACTTGGGCTAGCCCTTCTACACATGTAATGGATGTCAAAATTTTGCAAACAACCTCATTTAACCATGACAAAAGAAGTAAAGTACAACTGGGCAGAAGACTACCTAATTTGGATGGGGGACAACAAGGTCCCTGATGGATGAAGTCTTCTGTCTAGTGAACACCTTGTGCATACTAGGTGGTAACAATGAGCAAGTAGGAGAAAGGGAAAATGAAGCCCAACCAATAGAGCAAGAGTAATAAAAGCTCAACACATAGGAAAGAATTGTGCAAGTCATTGCAAGAATGAGAGTTAAGCCCCCACTTCCGGGTAGCTTAATTCCCAATGATTTGATTGATTGGATCACTGATCTTGAAGAATATATTGAATAAGAATATGTGGAAGACCCTCAGAGGGTTAATTTGGCCTATACAAAAGTGAAGAGACAAGTTGCATTATGGCGGAAAGAGGTTCAGATTGAGAGGAATCAAAGAGGAAAACAAAATTTTAAGGTTTGGAATAAGATGGTAACCAAGCTGAAAGAGAAATTTCTGTCCCATGATTATTAGCTGAATTTGTTCAGGGGGTTGCTGTGGTATTCTTAACCTTGAAACTTAGAACCATTCACAAGATAAATATAGATAAATGATGCGATATACCATAAATTATAATGCAAATTTACTTAATCAAAGGAAATAGATAAAAAAGATGAGGTGAAACAATGTTCACTCGTCTCTTAAGGTTAGGTGACCTTTCACTTGAGCACAACTCCAATACAACAATTCTTGACAAAATAATCATGGTCTCCGGAATCCTTAAAAAGTTAATTAGGCTTTTTCAATAGCCCAAACCCTAACTACTTAGTGGACATAAACCCTAACTATTTAGTGAGCCTTAATAAACACAAAGCCTTTTTACATTAACTATCCATTACTAACTACTCAACCTTCTTCAAAAGGACAGGGCTGCATACATTATTTGACTAACGCTTATGTAGGTTAAAGGCGTGTTAGGGTAGGTGCCTAACTTGCCCTCCACCCTCATGAGCAACCTTGTCATCAAAGCTGGAGGTGAGGAAATTGCTGCAAAATCCCTTCTGGTTACTTTTGGCATCTTCTGATTGCATATCTTTCCATTGGATCAAGACTTCTTTGTTTGCATGTTTGCGTAATTGATGTTCCCTGGTATCCAATATTACTTCTGTCTGAAACGAAATGGAGCCTTCCTCATTAATTTTTGGTAACTTGGTCTGTACTTCACAATTTGAGCCCACCTTTTTTTGAGGAAAGATACATGAAAGATCATGTGAATCTTGGATTTATCTAGTAGAGCTAGCTTTTAGGTCACTTGTCCAATGCATTGTATGATCTTGTAAGGTATGTCCATAGAACTTTGGGGTCAATTTTGGGGAGGTAAGAGTGATGTCTATTTATAAGGGTGAATATGAAGAAACACCTGATCTCCTTTTAGAAATGAATGCTCTGAGCGATGCTAATCTGCTTATTGTTGCATTCTATTATCATTTATGAGTCATGGCCAAATTGTCCTTGAGTGTGTGGAGAATCATTTCTTCGGTGTGAAGTGTGTTGTTATCTATTGCTTGTATTTTGGAGGTGCTCGGCGAATAGGAAAGCATAGACAAGGGTTTCTAGTCATACACTGCTTCATATGGGGTCATTTTCATATAACTCCATCATAAGTAGTATTATACCACCATTCAGCAACATGAAGCCATTGCGCCCACTAGTGTGGCCTTTCTGATGCGAAGAATTGCAAATAGGTTTCCAAGTTTTGACAATCCATTTGGGGATGATAGGTTGTGCCGAGTTTCAAGTGGGTACCTTGAAGTTTAAATAGCTCCTACAAAAAGTTTCTCATGAATGTAGGTGTTAGCGCTAGAAGATGTTTTATGACTGCAAATAAGACATGCCTAGCGCATCTTGAGCTTAGGATAGCTTTGTGTGAAGGTTGAGATAAATTGATAAATAGGTCTGAGAAGCAGGTCACAAGGGTTCAAATATTCTGAGACTTAGAATTAAGAATGTCTAACACAAATAGCAACGTTTCATAGGTCACTGGCATACAATTCAAAGGCCAAGCAAAACACAAACATAAGGAATAGAAGAAAAAGAAAGTAAATATATGGGAAGGAAGCCACACATTCACAAGAGGATACTCTAAATTCAAACAGTGTTTAAGTTCAGAATCATGTGTTAAAAGACAGACTTCAGGCTACAGGCAATGAACAGAAAAAGTCTTAACTGGTATTAGATCTGGAACTTGAAGAGTGGTTAATGCACTGCAATAACCAGTTTCTGCATCCAAATAAGGAGAATTACATGGGAAGGAAAATCACAGTTTGACTAATAAATTGATGATCGCTGAGCATGATAACACCACTATTGTATTAGATGCTGAAGAAAAGGTACACAGGAGCAGATTCACCCTTCTATGACCACCTGCTTCCTTCTGAGAGAGAGCCCCCCCCCAAAAAACCCCTTTTTCATTGCCAATGATAAAATTTATAGAGATTACACCATTCGAGCTGTTACCAGCTTTCCAGGAATTAAACATTATCACTAAATCCAAAATAAAGGAATCTTAGATTGGTTATAAGAAATCTGGAAATGCTTCTCTGACTGTTGCTTAAAATCTGGAACCTTTGACTAAAATCAGCCAAAAGATGTGGCACTTTTGAAAGGCTCAAAGATCAAATCTGCTTTGAGGCCAAGGCTGTTCAAAGGATCTAGGATTTGGACTTTTCAACTGATGAACGAATAACTCTGCCTCTTCATATTCTGCTACCAAATCTGTTAGCTATCTTAAATAATCTTCAAATGCTTGATTGATGCTCTAAATTGTGGATTTGAGGTAGCTTACTGTCGCCTTCAAATCTGGAATTGATTGCTTCAGTATTGCCTAAAATCTGGGAATGATTTTGATACTGATCCTCTGCCATCAAATCTAGAGCTGTTTGATTCAATTTACCAAAATTCCTTCAAATGCTTAACCGATGACATTATATCTAAAAATGAGTTGAATGTCGATCTTGAATCTTGCTACTTGTTCACTGGATCCCTCAAATCTAGAATTGATCCTTTGAATGTCGATTCAATTCCTGGATATTTGGAAATGTTTGATCTGCTTTGACTAAAAATAGAGAATTTTATTTGGAGAAATCTAGAATAATTATTCTCCTTTTATTTCTGGGGCACACTGTTAACATTTGATCTCCACCACTGCATGAAAATGATGAACTCTAAGATCCAATCCATCAAATCTTCTCCAAATATTTCAACACAATCTGAATCAAGATTTGTCATCACATACTCTGGCATATGAGGTTGTTGCTCCTCATGACACAATGGAGAAGTGAAATTAATATATATGTTGTTACTACGGTGAAGCTACCTAGCATGGAAATGGTAATTATTATACGCTTTGTCTATCCTTCACGCTATAGAGAAATAGACACAAAAGACCTTGTAACCTTGGATGCTCTATATAATCAAATCATCTACAAGGTATCAATCACCGTGAGTGAAGAAAGCAAGTGTGCCTCCCCTCGAATGAAGGAATTTGTCCCAAATGAGCACCATCATCATGTGTTGAAACACTGCTCAAACTTTGACAAGCTTTTCACATTCTGGATTATAATCATCAGGAAAAAGTAGAGTTGTCGAAATACAATGGAAGTGAAGACCAATGTGTTGCCTGGTTAAACAACGCAGAAGAGTACTTCAACATCTACAATATTCAATCTGACGAGGAGAAGGTGAAATATGCGTCAATGCATATGGAAGGGTACGCCTATAATTGGTACTTATGGTGGAAAAGAAACAATTTTTCCTACGCCTAGAACTTGTTAAAAAATGATTTTCTTAATAGGTTTCAAGGAATCAGAGAAGATGAATTTTTTAGTAAACTTACCAGATTACAACAGGTTGGAAGCGTTGAGGAATTCACACATCAGTGGGAATCCCTATCGACATGAGTATTTGGGTTGTCTGACAAACAAAGACCCGAAACCTATTTAGGAGGTCTTAAACGATACCTCCAAAAAGAATTAAAGATGCATGACATACCTAACGTAGAAGTGGAAAGACATAAAGCAAAAGCCGCTGAATGCAAATTGGAAGGAATAAAAACAAGAGGTGATAACCATTATCGACAAGAAAAAGAGACACAATGTAGGTATTGTGAAAATAATTGGTCACCTGGTCATCAATGCCACAAGCCTCAATCATATGCCTATGAAATTGAAAATAGGTCGAAAACATCTAACAGTTACTCTGATGATAAAAAAAAGAAAAACACATGTCGTTGATGCGGTGACGATTGGATACCAGGCCATAAATGTAGGAACAGTCAGACAATACAGTGCAGAATCATCAATGGAAAGGAAGTGCAAGTCTCTGCAAAATAAGTCTTGTCTAATTCTAATACCGACACAAAATCAAAATGAAGGACAACATTAGAAAAATCTAAGCTTTGAGGACAAAGCTTTCCTAAGGGGAAGGCAATGTTATGAATAAAATAATAAATAATAATCAATAATAATATATAATTACTAAACATAAAGAACCAAGAGTTGCGACTCTTCAAATAGGTATGCCTAAGCTATATTTAAAGCAGGCTTATCATTGTATTTTATCATCTATCAATATATATTATTATTTTATTCTTAATCATGGAAGACGGACTCGCTTCTTAACTGTCCAACCGGATAAGGTTTTTCCATTTGGTATCCAGATTCGGTTGTTCCAGCATCAAGTTCAACCATTCCTTCATACATCGTTGTTAGAAAGTTCTCACAAGATCTTTTACAAATTTGTAGAAATTTTACAAGGACTTCGTCCTTTAATTCTTCTACATGAGGGACATCCACATCCTTGATAGCGATGTAAAATAGTCCCTTGAATATATTTTGGTCATTCTTCACCAAGTTTACCCCTCTTTGGGAAGGCAAAGATACTTCAGTCTCCTTGTCAAGCTGAAAATCCTTCTTGTTGAATATTGTTAAATTACTCAAGGAAGCATTTAGGACTGAGAGTAACATATCTTCTTGTTTTGTCCTCTCAAAACTCCCCCAATCCCTCAAGTCCATAAGTACATAGAGGCAGTTTGTATCCATCGACACTCCATCAATGTTGGCCAGCACATCTTAGTCAATCGCATACAGTACTGCTGAGTATTTCTCCAATATTTTGTACAATGGCTACTAAAAAATATCTTATTGTTGCATTGTTCATCTCGTAGCATAGTTGTATGTTTGGTGAACAATCACCATGTGGGTCATAGCAAAAAAAAAACGAATTTGGAATATTTGAAAAGGCCCATTGATGTACAGACAATTCAATCTAAACCCTCCGATTCACTTACCCGATTGAAGTTAGTAATCAAGACTTTGTAGCATGACCCATCTCCGCAGGGGTTAGCTAATCCACTATCTGCTCAAGAAAATGTTGCTTTATCCCTTCAGATGTTTGGTTGGGCATCAAGATAGAAAGGCCACAACATGACAATGGGATTTGTAGAATCCTCTTTCAGAGACTCTGTAGCAGAGTTTGCAATTATCTAATACAATTTTTTCCTTGAATATTTTCCTTCTGCTAACATTTTCATTGAACATAGGTTGAAGTTAGTGATGCAATTTTTTTCCTTAAATATTTTCATTTTGCAGATACTTTTATAGAGCACTCTAGTCTCTACCTGCTTTCAATTTTTAGAATATCAGATATATTTTCCATTAGCCTTTGCATACATCAAACTTAAACAACAAACCACATGTTACATAACTGGAGACAAACATATAAAACAATCACTGGCAGCTTGGCTGAGCAGTTTTGATCAGCTATGAGCAAGTTTGGCTTGAGTTTCACAAGACTCACAAGTTTGATAGACGTTTACTATGTCGTGTTGAATACATGGAGTATGGGAAAGTTTCATGATAGGACAACTAACAAAGTAAATTTGATGAATTTCTACATAACTAAGGAATCCTGTTAATTAGATTTTTTCGTGTCTTCTGATCTGCCCCTTCAAAAACAGTTGAATCTATCCTAGGACGTCGAGCAAATGGAAACAACTTTTCTAGAATCTTGTAGATCTGAGCATTGATTTTACCTTGTGGTTTGGATGGTTGATATTTTAAAGAGCTCAATTGTTCATCATTATAAAAAAAGAAGGCTGTGTCATGAGCATGGAAGTTGCAAGAAAATAGATGCATTAAATAAGTGTTGTTCAAGAGATAGAAACCAATTGGAGCAAAGGTCTGTAGCATGTCACTAGCAAATAGGACAGGTGGGAGAGGCAATTTTATGAGAATTTGAGATTCTTTTCCAGACTTCTGAAGAAATACGGTCCTAATAAGAAATATGAGGTGCCAAATGAACAGGAATCCAGTTCTCCCCTAATTCTGGAGCCCAATTCATATTTTGTGGTCTAGCAGAGCAAAGATGCCACAAATCCTGAGCGTGTTCTAGATGTGCAAACTGGTAGCATGGACACCTGATTGTAACTATTGTTGGATCTGATTTATCTTGGTTTCTTAGAGTGGTATATCATTATCTTGTGACAACAGTTAAGAAGTATTTTTAAGGGTTGGATCACTAGAAATCCAATTGCTAGGCTTGTGCCAAATTTAGATGAAATTGGCCTTATCACATATGTTTTCAGATGTGGCGTACAACATGAGAAATAATGGGAAAATGACAGCTGCTATAGATAATGATTAGAAATTTAGAATCAAGATTGACAGCCTGACTTCATGAATGAGTAGATCAGCAAAAGTTGTAGAGCTGTAGTAGCAGCTTTTGATTAACTGGCATAATGGTTGGCCACTTAAAAATCCCCGAAAGTAAAATATCAAGGAAAAGTGTTATGCAGTTGTAAAGGATGTTGACTCTTGAAATCAATTTATGAAATATTAATTGTTGGATCAATGATCGATACTGAAGACTAACTATAGCAGTAACCTTTTGTTTCAGTGCATGAAAGGATCACTTTAACAATGTTACATCAACGTTTTATACTTGAACACTAGTCAAAGGGATCAACCGTTAAATGTAGAAGAAAATCATAAGTAGGAAGGGTATCAGTTCAGGGTTTTATGATTATATTGTCAAAGTAGTTTTAGCTAGGCACATTTGGTATCAGGCGTCCAAATTGTATGAATATTAGCCCTCATGGGAATGATAAGTTAACATCCCTCTGCATCACTCCAGGTGAGCTCCTTAAACAAAAACTGTCACTGGCCAGAGTTGCCCATACTGGTATTGTTCACGGGGTTAAAGATTGTAAGGGAAATGCATGGGTAAATGTATTTTTAAAGTAACGATAAACTAATTTTTATTTATTTTTTC
Organism: Pseudotsuga menziesii; assembly: GCA_001517045.1. NCBI lineage: Eukaryota > Viridiplantae > Streptophyta > Pinopsida > Pinales > Pinaceae > Pseudotsuga > Pseudotsuga menziesii. The sequence goes on from LPNX011133050.1 coordinate 530,571, forward strand.
ATGAAAACCACAACGACTGTAACATTACGTTATATTTCTACGCTAACATTTTCAAAGAAAAGAACAATGAAGCACGTGTTAACCAGTAGCCACAAGGACTAATCCAGACATGGTGAAAGTGAGTACTTAGTGTTGAGCAAGGTTGTCATTGATGACAAACCATTAATGACAATGGTAAGATAAAAGTTGATGACATGGCAAGGAGAATTTGGTAGCTTGGACGTTGAAGCCATTAATGACATGGCATGTTATGGGCTTTGGAACACCAAATGGGCCAAATAACCCATTCTGTGGTCATTTGTGGTTTGCATGGTTATTGGTGGCTTGATGGGGTCTTGGAACCCTTGGAGATGACCTAGTGCATGAGAATGTTTGGCATCCACATACATTGTGGTATGATGGCACTTGGAAACACTTGATTGCTTGGTGTTGAAGTTGATAATGGTCCATGCTACCATTTGATGATGGGCTTGAAGTCCATGGAAAGCATCTTTATTAAATATTAAATAATAGCCTTAGAAGAGTCCTTGAAACTCTTGCATGTGGTACCTTTGGCAGCGCGTTGATGATGATGATGTATGTTCCTTCTTGTAGAAGGATGGCTATTGAAAGGTAGATGGAGTTGGAGTTCGTTTTAAAGTTTTAAAGAATTTAAGATATAATTTGAAAATGCCTGCAAGGTCGGCTCCAAATAAAATTAAAATTCAATATACTCCAAACAAGTTGGCTTCACAATTAATTCTAAAAGAAAATTAAAAAAAATTAAAAGGGAGCAAGTTGGCTCCACAAAAATATTATGGAAAACGAGTATAAATAGAGCCTTCACATTCTCATTTTGGTGTGGAATATGGTGGTAGACTGCTCTGAGATATTTTGGAGGTTAGCCACAGACATGAGCTTTTGAAGTCTGAAATATATTTTTTGCCACAGTAAAATGATGAAAGAAAAACTCGATGGTGTGGATATATAGCTCTGATTTTGGGTGAGCACTAAGGCAGCCGCAACAAGATCATGAGAAAATTTGGTGGTATTGTTTTAGCTCTGTTTTTCGGGTTCATAACAGGTGTAAGGCAGTTGCATATAGAAAATGATATGGAAGACATGAAATTCGGGAGTATGTTCTGAGGCTGCCACAGAAGGTTAATAAGACAAACCAAGAAATTTCTTTATATTCTTTTTCTCCTTGTTTTGGGGTAACACTAAGGAATCAATTTGGAGTATAGCGTGGGGAAGAATTAGGGAGCTTGAAAGCAAACTCTCATGTTGTGAAGCAGGGACTCCCGCAAATAACCTTGAAGTCTTAGCTATAGCAGAAGATAAACGAAGTTTGGTGATATGATAGATGTGAACAAGCAGATCTCTTGATGACTTGACTTAACAATATTATAGCAGATTAGATGAGAATGTGGACATGCTAATGACATGAGTAGACACTTGAAGACATGAGCAAAAGACAAGATCGAAATTGGATAAGCAGAGGACAAGATCAATGATGATTTGCCACATTGACAGAAGTGGACAAGTGATTGACAGATGTTGTGACATAAATCATTATGTAGTTGCAAGTTGGATCTTGCAACTCTGTTCTCAGTTGGATTTGAGAAAAACCAAGTTGGGTCTTGGAATAGGAGTTGGTGCTTCTAAAGCAGTTGAAGCTGATACAAACCCAAAGGTTATTGCCTCCATTGTAACCAATGCTGGTTGTGGAGCCCGATCTTTGAGATTTAGAGATGTTTTTGTTCAACTGTGTTTGTACCCCGGGTTTACTGTACACTCGTCCCAATTGAGGGGTGCGGGGGGGCCCATCCCCCTCTGCTGTGGGGTTCGGGGGCGAAGCCCCTGAAGGAAACTTTTGGGATGATTGTTGGCCAATAGTTTGCGGACCCATGGTATTGGGTGACCAGTAGTATTTTCCCATGGTAATTCCTCTATAAAAGGAAATCATTGTAATGTGACTGGGTATTGGATTGTAGAATTGTAAACAATCTCTGTGATTGTGTGAGAGACACTGTGAGAGTGAAGAGGAAGTGCAACAGGGTTGCTGCAGGTTGTATCCTTTCATTTTGCTGGATGGTATAATAAAAAGGACTGACAATTTCTGTGTGGACGTAGCCCATCTTGGGTGAACCACGTTATATCTGTGTCTCTCTTGTAATGTGTTTAATGTGTTTGCATCTTGTTTACTTATTAACTGTATAATTGTTATTGCTCTGCGATCCTGTTTTTCTAACAATTAGTATCAGAGCCAAAAGGTCTATTTGGCTGGTAAACTCGCAGGCTAGAAGGGTTCTTGGTTCGAGTGGGAGCAATGGTAGAAGAAGGAAAGTTTAGGGTCAAGAAATTTAATGGCCAAGACTACCAGTTATGGAAGATGCAAATGGAGGACTATCTGTATCAGAAATATCTATACCTATCGTTGGGCGGAAAAACAAAACAACCGACGAATATGAAGGATGAAGAATGGGAGGTTCTTGACAGAAAGACTGGGAAAAATATGGTTGTGCCTAGCTTTGTCAGTGGCTTTCAATATCTCAAAAGAAAAGACAACAGAGGGTGTGATGAGCGCATTGACTAATCTCTATGAAAAACCCTCGGCTTCCAACAAGGTATTTTTAATGAAGCGTTTATTTAATATGAAGATGTTAGAAGGTGGATCTGTTGCTGTATTTTTAAATGAGTTTAATACGCTTACTAGTTAGTTAAGTTCTGTAAAAGTGAATTTTGATGATGAGGTTAGGGCTCTTCTAATCTTGTGCTCATTGCCAAAAAGATGGAACAACTTAGTCATGGCTGTAAGTAACTCTGCCCCTGGTTCAAACACTCTTAAATTTGATGACGTTGTTGGTGTTATTCTTAGCGAGGAAATGCGAAGAAAAAGAACAGGTGAAACATCAGGTAATGCGTTGACCATGGAGAGCAGGGTGAGACAAAAGGAGAGAGGAAGGAGCCGAGGTAATCACATCAAATCTAGAAAGGGCAGCTCCAAGTCCAGACTTGGAAAAATAGAGTGCTGGAATTGTGGTAAGAGAGGACATCTGAAGAAAGACTGCAAAGCTCCAAAGAAGAAAGTAGACGAGCAGCAAGAGACTACTCAAGACGCAAATGTAGCAGGTGATGTGTTACAAGATGCTTTGATTCTTGCATTAGATAATACTAGTGATTACTGGGAAGTAGATTTAGGGCCTTCATGTCATGCTACACCCCATTGGAAATTCTTTCATGATTATGTTCCGAGTGATTTTGGACATGTTTTATTGGGGGATGATGAACCATGTAAAATTGTTGGAATGGGCAAGGTACAGATTAAGTTAAATAATGGAAATGAATGGCTGCTAAAAGATATGAGGCACATTTCTGCGATGAAAAGAAATATGATCTCAACAGAGCAGTTGGGAGATAGCGGTTGTTTGTCTACGTTTAGAAAAATGTGGTGGAAGATCACTAAAGGAGCACTGGTAATAACAAAAGGAGATAGGGTAGGTACGTTGTATTTATGTCCTCATAATACTGATTATTCTATCTCTGTAGCTTCCACAGAAACATGTACAATGTTGTGGCATCATAGGCGGCTTGACCACATGAGTGAGAAGGGGATGCAGATTCTCCACTCAAGGAAATTGCTTCTAGAGCTGAAACAAATAAGTTTAGGATTATGTGAGAACCGTGTTTATGGAAAACAAATGAGAGTTAGATTTCTCAGGGTTGGGAAACAAAAGAAGAGTGAAAAGTTAGAGCTTGTCATACAGATGTATGGGGACTGGCTCAGGTACAATCTCTTGGTGGCTCTCGTTATTATGTTACTTTTATTGATGATGCAACTAGAAAAACTTGGGTTTATTGCATTAGACATACATCTGATGTGTTTGCTACTTTTAAGAAGTGGAAAGCTTTAGCTGAGAATGAGACAGAAAAAAAGTTGAAATGTCTCAGATATGATAATGGAGGTGAATACTGCAGCAATGAGTTTGATAGTTACTGATCATACAATAGGATTTGCAGAGAGAAGACAGTCCCTGGAACACCACAAGAAAATGGTGTGTTAGAAAGGATGAACAGAACGATCATGGAGCGTGCAAGGTGTATGAGATTGCATGCAGGGTTTCCCTTACAGTTTTGGGTTGATGCTATAGATACTACTGTTTATTTAATAAACAGAGGGCCTTCAAGTGCTTTGGATGGTGGAATTCTAGAGGATGCATGGACAGACAAAAAGTTAAACTACTCATTTCTGAGAACTTTTGGTTGTGAAGCATTTGTCCATATTGATAAAGAAAATAGAACAAAGCTTGAGGCTAAATCCAAGAAATGTACCTTTATTGGATACGGAGTTTATGATTTTGGTTATCGTTTATGGGATTATAAAAATCACAAAATCATTAGGAGTAGAGATGTAGTATTTAATGAAAATGTTATGTACAAAGATCAGTTGCAGGGAAAGAAAGAGGAAAATGAAAACACAAAGTACACAATGCTTGATGAAATCAAAGAAAATGAATTTCCAAAGGCATCGAAAAATCAAAAGTAGCAACATGTATCTCAAACTCCTGCAAATGTAAGAAGATCTACCAGGTTAAGTAGACACCTTGAATGATTCTCTCATTCACTGTATTATTTATTGATGACTGATTCTAGTGAACCATAATGTTATGAAGAGGCAATGCAGGTATAAATTAGAAAGAAGTGGGAGCAAGGCATGAATGAGGAGATGGACTCATTGGTAAGAAACCAGACTTGGGATTTGGTTGAGTTTTCTGTAGGAAAAAGAGCATTGCAGATTAAATGGGTTTACAGGTTGAAGGAAGAAGATGGAGGCAAGACGCGGTATAAGGCTAGACTTGTTGTAAAGGGGTTTGCACAAAAGAAAGGTATAGACTTTGATGGAATATTTTCTCCTGTTGTTAAAATGACTTCAATTAGAACTATTTTGAGTCTAGTGGCAGTAGAAGATTTGCATCTTGAACAACTAGATGTAAAAACGACCTTTCTCCATGGGGATTTGGAGGAAGAGATTTATATGTAGCAGCCACAAGGGTATGAGGTCAAAGGGAAGGAGAATTTGGTTTGCAAGTTGAAGAAGAGCTTGTATGGCCTGACGCAAGCTCCAAGGCAATGGTATTTAAAATTTGATAAGTTTATGACAGAGCAGGATTATAGTAGATGCCACTTTGACCACTGTGTTTATTTCAAGAGGCTAGATAATGGAAGATATATTATCTTGTTATTATATGTGGATGACATACTTGTTGTAGGGTCTAACATGCATGATATAAATGTGCTCAAAATGAAACTAGCTAAATCATTTGCGATGAAGGATTTGGGTGCTACAAAGCAAATCCTTGGTATGAGAATAACAAGAGACAGGAAAAATCGCAAATTAACATTGTCTCAAGGTGAGTATATAGAAAAGGTGTTGGAGAGGTTTTGAATGCAAAATGCAAAACCAATTAGTACATCTTTGGCCAACCATTTCAAACTACGTAATGAGATGTGTCCAAAGACACATGAAGAGATAGAATACATGTCCAAGGTTTCCTATTCATCAACGATTGGAAGCTTGATGTATGCTATGGTGTGCACATGACCAAATATTGCACATGCGGTGGGAGTTGTGAGCAGGTATATGGACAATCCAGGTAAAGAGCATTGAAAAGCAGTACAGTGGATTCTCAGGTATTTGAGAGGTACCACTTCTTATGCATTATGTTTTGGAGGTTCAGACACTGTTCTACAGGGATATGTTGATGCAGATATGCAGGTGATAAAGACAACAGGAGGAGCACCACAAGGTATGTCTTTATTGTAGGTGGAACAACAGTGAGTTGGATTTCGAAACTGCAAAAGGTTGTTGCACTTTCAACAACGGAAGTAGAGTATGTTGCTGCTATAGAGGCTAGTAAAGAGATGATTTGGTTATAGAGGTTAATGGAGGAATTGGGTAAGAAGAAGGAGAATAGTAGATTGTACAATGACAACCAGAGTGTCATTCATCTTGCAAAGAACTCAACCTTTTATTCGGAGACTAAACATATACAACTCAAGTACAATTTAATAAGATATGTTCTAGAAGAGGAGCTGTTAAAGTTGGAAAAGATACATACTAGCCAGCTCCTGTAAACATGTTGACGAAGGTAGTAACCAGAGAGAAACTGAGTTCATGCTCGGTTTTTGTTGACCTTCAAGCATGGAGGTGAAAATAAGAAATTTTCCAAGTCCAAGGTTTAAAGCATAGTTCAACAAGTGCAACAACGGTGGAGTTATAGTGATCAGTCTCCAAGTGGGAGATTGTTGGTTGTGGAGCATGATCTTCCAGATTCAGAGATATTATTGTTCAGTTATGTTTGTACCCCAGGTTTATTGTACACTCGTCCCAGTTGGGGGATGCGGGGGATCGAGGGCGGAGCCCCCAAAGGATTTTTTTGGGATGTTTGTTGGCCAATAGTTTGCAGACCCATGGTATTGGTGATCCGTAGTATTTTCCCTTGGTAATTCCTTTATAAAAGGAAAGCATTGTAATATGACTGGGTGTTGTATTGTAACATTGTAAACAATCTCTGTGATTGTGTGAGAGAGGTTGTGAAAATGTGAAGAGGAAATGCAACGGGTTTGCTGCAGGCTGTATCTCTTCATTTTGCTGGACGGTATAATAAAAATGACTAACAATTTTTTGTGTGGATGTAGCCCATCTTGGGTGAACCACGTTATATCTGTGTCTCTCTTGTAATGTGTTTGCATCTTGTTTAATTATTTAACTGTATAATTGTTATTGCTTTGCGATCCCGTTTTTCTAACAACCAATATCAAATTAGAAACTTACATTATGAAGTGTTTCTTATGATCTGTGTGGGTGATGTGATTGATTAATGTCGATGTACTTGATAATTTCCATATGAAGATCTTTGTTTAAGTTTTTGAAAAGTGATATTGGGAAAAAGTGCTAGCACAATGATTCAACCCCCCTTTCAGTGCATGTCATTGTGTCCAACAATTGGTAATCAGAGTCGTTCTTCAGCACAAGTTTGACAAGTTTGAAGGAGAATCGTGGACACACAATGGAAGCACACACAAAGATCTCTAACAATGAGGTTCCAATTTTTTATCTGACATATTATTTTGATTAGAGAAGCAAGATAAAAGAATTGTTGAAGAAGTTTGGTCTTTGGGAAGTTATGGTTAATCCACCCATTATACCCAACAAGAAGAATATGATAGCTACACAAAAGGATATCATAAAGAACAATGCCATTGCCTTGAAGTTTCGGAGGGATGGACTCTCAAAATCTGTCAAAGAAAGTGTAGGGGATCATACTTCAGCCAAAGACCTATGGTTCAAGTTGGAAAGTGAATACCAAAGGAGAAAACAAGATAGTGAAAAGACACATGATCATGAAATAGAGATTAAGCCCACTGAAGATGTGAAGCATGAAGGAAAGGAAAAGCAAGCATTAGACATCAGTGAAGGTAATGAACCTTCTTATTACAACAACAATGTTTGTGGTAACATGGAAAATGATCTTGAAGATGGTAAGAAATTTTTTCAAGAATGCCTTTTAATGAACTATGAACTCAAACATAACTTGACACCTAAAACAAAGATTTTGGTGTTCTTCGATGAATATCTTGAGAAGTCAATAGGTCTGTTCAAGAAGCTCAGGTCAAGTTTACAGGATGAGCTAGAAGACAAGAGTAATGAAATTGAAAGGTTAAAGATTACAATTACTAGTCAAGGTGAGTCTCGTGATGACTCAAAAGAGCTTAAAGAAACAAGAAAGAACAATATTGATTTAATGACTCAGTTGGAGGAAGCCAAAAGAATTGAGGAAGTCTTGAAACACTAGCTGGATGAGAAAGATAAGACTTGTCAGAAGATTGAGATGGAACTAATTGATCTCATGAAGAATAATGAAAAGTCAAATGACCTTGTCAAGTTCAAAAACAATTCAACACTCTTGGATAGTCACACATTTCCTTTTGACACATTTGGGCTTGTTTACAACAAGGAAGCAAAAAATTCTGAAGTTTGAACATGGACCCCTAAGACTTTAGAAGCATGTCCCTCATTCTCCAAAGATGAAAGCCAAGCTGCTCCTCACATACATGCAAAAGACATCAGAAAATTTGGAGGATATCAAGGAGTTAGTCCTACACCTCAAAGCAAGTTTAGAAAAGAGAAAACTCCAAGGTGGAACCAAACTCCCAGGTATGAAAATGGCTTTAATGGTTATTGTTTTTCTTGTACTAATTTTGGTCATAAGGCTATGCATTGTAGATCCCGTGGAAGAAGAAATGCTGGAAGTCCCAACGAAAAGGTTAGATGTTGGACTAGTAACCATATTGGCCATGTTGCCGCAAATTTGCACAGCATGAAATGCTACGACTGTAGTGGCTTTGGTCATAAAGCCCAAAATTGTGGAAGTCCAAGAAGACAACCAATGATGAGTCCTTCATACAAATTTATAAGGAGAACCAATGAATCTTTGAAGAAGAATAAGGTAGAAAGATTTGAAGATCAGAAAACAAATGCTCGAAGTCAAGGACACCCTCAGGTATGGGTGAAAAATAATGTTTTGAATGAAGTAGATCAGTGCACACAAGGTGGCTACCATATGGCAAGCCAAGACAATGTCTTTCAATGACCTTAGCACACCTTGAGTTCATGGAGTTTGGAGGATGAACTCAAACATAATTGAAGGTTTCTCCAAACAAGTCCAAGGATCGTAGTCACAACTGTCATGGTGATAGGGGGAGCAAGAGTAATCTCATACGATCTCATAAACTATGTTTGTACAATCGAAGCAAATGAAGTGATCCAACATGATGATATTCAGAGAGTTGTCCTTAATGCATTCTAACAACAAATGAAAAAAATGGGAATGTGATCATATGGCAATGTTATTTAAATATTGTTGAACGAAGGTGATCAACAGTCATGTTGAAAAAATGGCAGCATGAAATGTTCAAATTAATGTTAAGTATAGATTCATGAACAAGTAAGTCTCATTCTTTTTGGATGATGATAAATGTATGACATGGTATACTACGGATGGCATCATTGAGCTGTGAAAGATCACGTTTGAGAACTAAATGAGAGGTACACATTGTTGACAAGTAATGCACGCAGGACAAAGGAAAAATTCCAGTATGAAGTGAAAGAATACCCGCCAGACAGATTCAAAAGGTCCACAAATCTTAGAAAAATGACTGATGAGGTTGAAGTTCTAATTCGCAGCTAGTTAAAATGCCAACAAAGTATGACAAAATGTCTGCACTATAACTACACGAAATGAAAATGTACGCATGTGGTTAAAAAATGCATGCATAAGATGGCTAGTATGCTTAAAAAGCATTTGAAATTCCTGCACTTGAATGATAATGCATGCAGGCTCATCTATCATGGCATAGTAAAAATGCCTTCCTGAAGTGCACGCAACTTGAAAAAAATGTCCGCAACATGGGGCAGATTGATAAAATGTTTTGGAAAGCATTCAAATAAATGCCCTCATATGGAAGGATACCCACAACAATTGAAGAAGAAAGTGCCCGCAGGATTAAAAAATTGCCCGCTATCCTAAAAAAGAATGCACGTAGGCCCGAGAAAATGACCACAAGTGTTGATAAAATGCTTGCAAGGAACAGGAGAAATGCACGCAAGTCAATGATATAATGCATACATACATACTGAACTAAATAATCTGAAATAAAGGGACAAACCGTCGATTGAATATTGAAGTTTGGAAGACAAGCAAATGCTCGTAACAATTAAGGTGATTCCCGAATCCAATGGAAGAAAATGTCCGTAGCATAAAAGAAATGTCCACAAAACTAAAAAATGCCTGCAATCCAATGAAAAGATGTCCTGAAATGCTCGAAGCAGAGGTAATATCTTGAAAAATGCTCCCCAATCTTAGTGAAAAGTCGAAGTGTGATATGGGGTTATAAGAATCAAAGATACATTTGAGTTTGAGATTACAAAGATAAATAAATTTTGTGGTAATTGTTATGAAACTTGAACAATGTTGCACAATGGATTGAGAATGGCATGTGACAGAAAAATATTTATAATCTTGTACTTGTTGTAGTTGAGACAAAATATTATGGGTTGTTGAAGATAAGTTATCAATACATGTAGGATGAAAGATGATGACATATTATCATTACCTTTGTTGAGCATCCACAACATCTAAGTGTACCATTTGCAGAAAACTCGTGTTAACACTCGGTCATAAGCACAACTGCAAGTTCTTGGATAGTGCTGAAATTCACAAATAATTGAAAGACAGTTTTGGTAAGTAACAAAAAATCTGAATGTATTGTGCACTTCTCACTTTAGGTTGGATGGATTTTTGTTAGGGGGATCTAGATCAAAGGAGGAGTTAACAACTTGCTTTAAAACAAAAGTCAGTCACATCAGCATAGCAGACAGGGGGAGCAAATAACTCAAGAAGCTCATATGATAGGGGGAGTAAACCCTTCAGCATAATGTCAAGAAGCATTTTAGAATTTAATTTTTTTGGGCATTGTGAAGCTTATAATGGACAAGTATTTGACCCTTTGTCATTAATGTCAAAGGGGGAGAGTATTTGATGAGGGTCTGAGTCTCCATCAATGACAAAGAGGGATTTTGTTGAACAAGGTTGTTATTGATGACAAACCATTAATGACAAAGGTAAAATAAAATTTGATGACATGGCAATGAGGATTTGGTAGCTTGGACATTGAAGCCATTATTGACAAAGGAGTCATAAATATTAATGACATGGCATGTTAGGGGCTTTGGAACACCAAATGGGACAAATGGCCCATTATGTGGTCATTTGTGGTTTGCGTGGTGGTGTATTGCTTTGATAGGCATAGCAATGAGTCAAAATATCTAAGCTCTCTTCTATAATGAGTGAGTTGTTTTAATAAATTTCAAATAAAAGAAAGGATCTTTTGATGTTTCTATGAGTTCCTATGTTCTTGTATCAGCTTGTTTACCTTATTCTAGTAAGTAATTTCTAGGAATTTAACAGTACCTAGTAGTTAAAAAGGATGTAAGTTTGTCACATGGGAAATACTAATAGTTTAAACTTTAATAATTCTATCGTTAATCTATTTACACTAGATGTACCTCTACAAATTTTCTGAGCATATTTACTTTTGTAGTATTCTAAGCATTTAACAAATAAAACAAATTAATTAATAAAACATGGTATCAACAGAAGAATACTTGGACTTATGTAATTTGCAGTTAGTCCCTCTTGCCCCTATAGCCTTTCATGTCCAAGCCTTTCTTACCAAAACAGGATGAACCACCCTGTCGACCAACTCTTATTGTGCTAGCCCTAGGAAACCGATGGGTTTCCTAGCCCTCGAGCCCACATACCAATAATCGCGGGAGCAACTTCCTTTGCCTTTCGACAATTTTCAATCCTTGAGTTAATCCCCTCAAGATTTCTCCCCTGTCCTTTGTTACAACACTACCGCTTATCTTTCTCCCATAAACTTCTTGTTTGTATTGGAGTTTGCACTAGACTACGGAGGTACAAAGCCCAGACATCTATAAAGTAGAATTTACAAGTTTAATGGATAAATGATTTAACATGCCATGTATGGGTTGAGAAAGTAATAAACTAACAGTGAAAATACACAGTTTAAGATCTGAAAAGTGGATAGAGAAGACCAAAATAGATGATATAATAACAAACTGAACCAATTCAACAATCAGTAATGTAAGTCACAACATGTATTCTTATATCATAACAAGGATTCTTGAACATAAACACTTTCTGGAAAAGAATATGTAAATACATATAACTAACATTGAGAATGAAAGATAAAAACTTTATCAGTGACAAATACACAGACATAAATTTATCATAACATGACATGCATTCATGATATATCATAAGTCAATTCGGCTCATAAACAATATTTCATCTTCAAAAATGGCTTACAGTCTTAAAATGTAGTCTTCAATTATACAATGCTCTCTCCATGTCCTGTACCTACACCTTTTTATTTTACAATTTTTTTTATATACTAGAATAAAGACATCTAAAAGTAGTTTTAGATCCAAAATTTTAGGATCGAAGATATCTGATAGACTAGTCATTTCGATATTCGATGACTAATAGATACAAATATATGAAAGATATTAATCAAACTAATTATGTATCTGTCTTGATGTAAAAGGACCCAAAACCATGTGAAATTCCTTGGATGACATGTGGATAACAATGTCTTCTAAAACAGATCAAATGCCATGGGTTGCTTCTATTAACATGGTGAGACCATCTAATGCTTGGGACCTTCTTTGAAGTCGAATGAATTTTTTGTCCATGAACTGTGTTTTTCTTTGAAGCTCCTGAATTTCCTTGCTTAATTCTTCATTTTTTTCTCTTTGAGCTAGTTTTCTTCTCTTTACTGCCTCTTCAACAACTTGAACTAATTCAACATAATTAGCATTAATTTCCTCTAAATCTTCTCTTAGTCTGCGAGTAGCTTGAACTAGTTGATAATTGAAACTATTGAGATGTGAATTTTGGGCTTTGTAGTGGTACAAAGCTTTTTCTGAGATTTACAATTTCAGAATTTTCTTCTGTCTGTAACTTATGCTCCTCATTATTCACATATTGAGTGTTCAAACCTTCATCTACAACATCCCTTTGGCATTCAAAACTAAGTTTCTCAATCTTATCATCCATGCTCTGTCCTATGTTCGTATTTTGCAGCATTCAAACTAGTTCCTTCTTGGGCATCCAAAACAACTTCCTTTCCTTTATCAACATATTGTTTGATTGGGAATTTTGATATTTGCTTAATACTTCCTTCAATGTTTTCTAAGGCTTGCGAAAGAATCTTTTCCATTTCCATAGACTTTGTATCTTCTTCACTGCTGGATTCTTCCACATCTATTATGGTTTCATTTTTCATTTTAGGATTTAGGATTCTTTTCATATTTAAATGAAACTTATTAGTAATCCTAGTCTTAGGTCTCCATCGAACAGGTTTAGAATTTTGCAAACAAGAATCATCTCTTTCTATTTTCGAGGAAGTTACTTCAGGAATACCTGAATCCAACATTTTTTCTAGTGGTTGTTCTTCAAGGAGGCCTGGAGTTACCACGACCTTCTCCTTATCACCTTTGTTTTGATTTTTACTTTGCTTTGTCTCTGTATTTGTTTTCTGATTGGTTGTTTTCTCTGTGAGTTTTTTTTCATAACGTCTGAGTTGCTTAGGGTTTTCCGAAGTGTGTTGGCTACGTTCTTCAGGCTGAGAAGTTGATCCTTTATTTACAAAGGATTTGTTTTTCTTTTTCTTTTCATTACCCTGCTCTTTTGTAGCTTCAAACTTTTTAACCTCAAACTTTGACCAAAATAGAAAATGAAGCCAGGTCCAATTCCTTATCTTTAACTCATTTAGGACCAACAACTTAATCAGATTGTGGTGAAAGACGCCGTGAGATGAGTGATTTGGATGATTCTTCACCCGCTTAGCCATCTTTGACAAGCTTTTAAACAAATAATAGGGTAGGATCAACTTTGAGGTTCTTGTAATATGGAGGAGAAAGCGTAAATGATACTTGAAAACAGTTGCAAATCTTATTTCACACGTTATATATTTCTGAACAACACCCAAGACCTATCTTCATTCTTCTTTTACTATGCTAATATGTATACCTTTGCTCGAATCTAGGGTTTCATAACCTGAGACCAGAAATAAACTCAAATCTGCTTCAAAAGAGAACAACTTGAACCATTTGTCACCCTCTGTAAGTAAACCTGTTGCCTCAACAATGGAGCTTTTAGAAACTTCAAATTGTAAACTAGTGAAATCTACTTGCGTTCCTGTAAACATCTTAGCAAACTCCCTTGAAACCTAAACATTATACCCTTTAAGCTTTAAAAAAAAGACAAACCAACCCGCATCTTTAAACATCTGTGCACATTGGGGATATTCCTCTGCCCATCGGGTATTAACATGTTCAAATCTGTGTGGCTTTCCACTCATTTTCTTCATACTGTTAACACATACAAACTTAATTCTTATTGTTAAACAAAATACAAGTCTCAACAATTTTTAATAACATAGCCATTTCTAGGTATAGGTTCGTTTCATGCAATTAATTCAGCTTTTGATAATACGAAACCCTATTACATATTATCACTGCATCAATTCGCAGTATGGAGTATGCAACCAAATGGAGGCATGATTCGATGCAAGTATATGAACGACAGATTGCAGAAAACATTATGCATTAATAATTCACAACTTCATTGCCTGTCCATGACATTAAACATTTGTCCTTATGATTCATGAATTTCACCACCACATGTTCGCAACATTATACTTATGTCCTTTGTTAGTAGTCCGACAACGTTAATGCACACAGTCTCATAATAATAAGCTCCTAGACTGTAATGGTTTGAACTATATCACACTACTTATGAAAAATCATTACAATTTAAGACTACTAATTAAATACATTTGAAAATATCGAGACTATTTAAAAGATTTAAATATTGGAGACAAACCTAAACTTTATAATAAATCAAAATGCATATTATACACAAGATAAAAGATGTGGATAGGGGTATGTTTATATGATATACATATGTTGGAAACCTAAAAGACATAATATACTAAGTAAAAACATAGGATAATCAAACATCTAAGGTTCAGTTTCTAGGATTGCAAATCCAGTATTAACATTTGGCTCTCGCTGGGGATAAAGTCCTCCTTGCAAGGCTTCAAGAACTCGTTGACTGGGTGCCTTTGACTGAAATCAAAATGTGCCAAATTGCTATCTTATTGAAATCAAACTGAAACTGTATCTCTGTCCAATCCATTGGGCTGGAGTCTTATTGAACAAACCTGAAACTTCCATGGTATATACAATGAAATGTGGTCACCCTTGTTTCAAAATGTATAAAAATATTTCAGAAAACACCCATTGACTGGGCCTGCAATCTCTTCATCATTCAATTTGTGTAATAGAATGGTATTATTTCCCAAAATCTTTGTAATTTTAAAAGGTCCAAGCCACAACTTATCAAATTTGCCATGCTTACCTTTTTCATCTTTGCGTGCATCCCATCTATGGAACCTGCTGGTAATTCTCTGAACCATTTTCTCACCTCTCCATCTAAGTTATGTACAGACATTTGCATCCAAACATCCTAAACCTTGATGTTTTGATTATTTGCATAACTGAAAAAAACATTCTAGTGTTCTTTAACACTTACCTCACCTTGACCATTGAATCTATGCATATATTTTTGGTAATCACCCCCATGAAGAGGATGAAGGAGCTGAGGCAAAACTTAGGAAGATATCTTGCAGCCACTATTCAATCCATATAATCAAGAGGTTGTCCAACTATGTTTGGGTTAACTTGACTTGGTGGAGAAGGAAGAATATTGTGTTAGACACAATGGCACATTGAGAGGGGGGGGGGGTGAATTAGTGGGCCAACACTTTTCACCAATTTCACTTCTTCAGATATTTAAACAAAGATCATCATATGTATACAATTGAGTTAATCAAAATTAATCAAACACAATCACAAAAGACACATTTGAGATAAACTTTTAAACTTTATTATATCAATTTGATATTGGTTACATTGAAGGCCACCACCTTGGGGTTTGCATCAATTTCAAGTGACTGAGAAGCACCAACTTTTATGCCAAGAACTTGCTTGTTTTCTCTTAGTTCCAACTAAGAAAGGTATGCAAGACCCAGCTTGCAATTACATAAAGATTTCTGTCACATCACAATTCTCTTGTCACTTGTCTTGCCAAATCTGATCATCCTTGTCAATCCATATTCTG
Organism: Pseudotsuga menziesii; assembly: GCA_001517045.1. Classification (NCBI taxonomy): domain Eukaryota; kingdom Viridiplantae; phylum Streptophyta; class Pinopsida; order Pinales; family Pinaceae; genus Pseudotsuga; species Pseudotsuga menziesii. Next base: position 546,383 of record LPNX011133050.1, read on the forward strand.
CACATTAGCGTGTCACCTTGTCATTTCTGCTCATAAAATTGTCACAGTCATGTCTTCAACTTGTCCACGGTCATGTCACTAATCTATCAACTCTAAAATTGTTCTCTGCTCACCAATGTTGTTCAATCACATATCATGTCATCAATCAGTCATATCATAAACTTGTCAACTGCTTACAATATCATGTCTATTCAATCACTGTCATTATTTCAATGCATCACTATTTTCAAATCACTCTATCAATTGTGGTCATTGTCACTATCAAATCAATGTGTAGCGCGCCTGGGCTGTATCTCCTTAGGGATTCAAACAACCACTGCCTTGAAACAGCCTTGAAACAACCCTTGATGGGACAACAACCTATGTCTTTCTAAACCTACCACTCTCAAAAACCTATCTAAAATCTCTTTCATTCAACCCCCAAGCCCCCCTGGCTTTGAGCATTTCGCCAGGGGGGGAACTCGCCAGGGCTTTCTCTCCTTGACCAAACTGCCTTGATGGGCTAAATATACATCAACCATGAACTAGCTATAAACAAAAATGATATTAACAAAATTAAATCATGTTACTTTCATTAGTTGTTCGTTCAGTTTATATGGGTCTTCGTTCAGTTGCTAATAGGATGCTAAATCAATGTGTTGTAGCTTTTACTATCAAGTTTTTATACTGGTTAACTTCTCAAGTTAATCAATACTCAGAGCTTGGACCTTATGAAATATAAGAGATATATGAAACAACCTTGAATGTCTTGGAATCAAGCTGGTATAGAGATCAACTTGAAGTGTTGTAACTTGTATCTAAACCTTCAGAAGTCAGCTTGAGGGACAAAGATGTAGCAATCTCAAACAAAACTTATGTCTGCTGCTGCTCCTTTTGTATTACTGCTGCACTCCTGAAATCACAGAGCTAGATTAAACCACGAATTCTACATTTCATTAACTGCCTCAGTAAACAGTCCGAAAATCACAGAGAGAAAAATGTCTGCTGCTGCGTTTTTCTCTGCGGCTGCCACAGTACCCACAAATTTCCGAGCTAGAATTGAGTTTTTCTTGCCCCCTAATTGAGGACGTTTGACTGGTTATTTATACTGGTTTTTTCATCAAATTTTTTAGCCGACATACTAAGAATTCATCAAATTTTTTATTTAATAATTTAATGTTACTTTACTGGGCTAACTTATCATTAAGACCCTTTTTGGTTGTTTTCCCCATTCTTTTAAAAGGCTATTAAGTGGATTGTGTATGCTTGCGTTAGGTGGGTTGCCACATCATCCTTTTAAGAGGTTTGTTAAGTGTTTCAAGAATATGGGATAGAGCTTGAAGAGCCTTTTCAAATGCATCATCATTACTTCAATAGTGTCCAATGACCATCAAACAAGACATGCACTTATGCAATTGTCAAAAACTTCATGAAATCACCATCTGTGGGTTTCAAAGATAATTTACATGCAAGGTGTAATGTGTTTAAATGCATCATCATCAAATGTCTACAAGGTATGTTCATGACATATTCAAGCATGCTTGTTTTACTTTAGTCTTTAAGTCTGATATCATTATCTCTTGGGATGCTTAAGGTATTGATGGCAAAGTATGAATGCTTGTCTTCAATTCTTGCTTTGACTAGGTCTTTGTTCTGGTTTCTTTCCATGTCATCAATCTTTGTCATTAATGGCTTGTCATCAATGACAACCATGCTCAACATATTGAATTTAAGTTGATGAAATGGGATCTTACTCGTGAGAGGAGTATAAAGTGAAAGTTGGGATTTTAATGAAAAACTTCGTGAATGTAAGAGCTGAGGTTTAACTTTTTCAGATGATAAAGGATTGGTGAAAACCTGAAAAATTATCAACTTGAGTGACAGGAATAGGGAAAGACAAATGTTGTTCCTTTTCTTATTTTCCAGGTTGTAGGTTTGCAAAAGGAGAAGCTAACTGTAACTGATCTGGTATGTATATAGATGAAGGATATTGATATCTTCCAGAAGAAGTAGCACTTAATTTCTGTCTAGCTTCTCTCAAATTATGCTCTGGGTTTGATACTCCTGGATGCAAGGGAGAAGTAGGATTACCCCTAGTCCCCGTTTTCCTAGAATCCACTTTGAAAACGGCTTGGTGAAAACTGTAGTATGTAAAACTTTTCTGATTTTGTCCACCTTCAAAACCAGCTCAATGAAAATCACCCGGGGAATATTTGCTTCACTTCCGTCCTCGACAACGACGCCAAAAGATGTTTGTACTGGAGTTTGCACTAGACTACGAAGGTGCAAATCCCAAACATCTATAAATTACAATTTGCAGGTTTAATGGATAAATGATTTAACATGCTATGTATGGGTTGAGAAAGTAATAAAATAATAGTGAAGATACACAGTTTAAGATCTGAAATGTGGACAGAGAAGACCAGAATAGATGATATAATACAAAACTAAACCAATTCAACAATCAGTAATATACGACACAACTTGTATTCTTATATCATAATCAATGATTCTTGAACAAAAAAACTTTCCGAAAAAGAATATGTAAATACATATAACTGAAAGTGAGAATGAGAGATAAAAACTTTATCAGTGACAAATACACAGGCATAAACTTACCATAACATGACATGCATTCACGATTTATCCTGAGTCAAGTTAGGTCATAAACAATATTTCATCTTCAAAAAATAGTCTTCTAAAATGGCTTACTGTCTTAAAAAGTAGTCTTCAATTATATAGTGCTCTCTTTATGTCCCGTACCTACACCTTTTGCTTTTACAAAAAAAAATTATATACTAGAAGAAAGACATCTGAAAGTAGTTTCAGATCTAAAATTTTAAGATCGAAGATATCTGATAATAGACTAGTCATTTCAATCTTCAATGAGTAATAGATACAAAATATATAAAATATATTAACCAAACTAATTAAGCATCTGTCTTGATGTAAAAGGACCCAAAACTATGTGAAATTCCTTGGATGACACATGGATAGCAATATGTCTTCTAGAAAAGATCAAATGCCACGAATTGCTTCTGCTAACATGGTGAGATCGTCTAATACTTGGGACCTTCTTTGAAGTCGAATGAATTCTTTGTCCATGACCTGTGTTTTTCTTTGAAGTTCCTGAATTTCCTTGCTTAATTCTTCATTTTTTCTTGAGCTAGTTTTCTTCTCTTCACCGCCTCTTCGACAACTTGAACTAATTCAACATAATTAGTATTAATTTCCTCTAAATATTCTCTTAGTATGAAATTAGCTTGAACTAGTTGACCATTGAAACTATTGAGATCTGAATTGTGGGTTTTGTAGTGGTACAAAGCTTTTCTGAGATTTACAATTTCAGAATTTTCTTCTGTCTGTAACTTATGCTCCTCATTATTCACATATTGACTGTTCAAACCTTCATTTACAACGTCCCTTTGGTATTCAAAACTGAGTTTCTCAACCTTATCATCTATAGACTCTGTCCTTTGTTTTTTTTTTGCAGCATTCAAACTAGTTCCTTCTTGGGTATCCAAAACAACTTCCTTTCATTTATCAACATATTGTTTGATTGGAATTCTGATATTTTCTTAATACTTCCTTCAATGTTTTTTAAGGATTGCAAAATAATATTTTCCATTCCCATAGACTTTGTATCTTCTTCACTGTTGTATTCTTCCACATCTATTATGGTTTAATTTTTCATTTTAGGATTTAGGATTCTTTTCATATTTAAATGAAACTTATTATTAATCCTAGTCTTAGGTCTCCATCGAACAAGTTCAAAATTTTGCAAACAAGAATAATCTTTTTTTCTTCCCGAGGAAGTTACTCCAGACATACTTGAATCCAACATTTTTTGCACTGGTTCTTCTTCAAGGAGGCCTGGAGTACTAGGAGTTACCACGACTTTCTCCTTATCACCTTCGTTTTGATTTTTAGTTTGCTCTGTCTCTGTATTTGCTCTCTGATCAGACGTTTGCTTTGTGAGTTTTATTTTATAACATCTGAGCTGCTTAGGGATTTATGAAGCGTGTTGGCTACCTTCTTCAGGCTGAGAAGTTGACCCTTTATTTACAGAGGATTTGTTTTTCCTTTTCTTTTGATTACCCTGATCTTCTATAGCTTCAAACTTTTTAACCTAAAACTCTCACCAAAATAGAAAATGAAGCCAGGTCTAGTCCCTTTTCTTTAACTCATTTAGGACCGTGGTGAAAGACGGTGTGAGATGATTGGTCTGGATGATTCTTCACCTGCATAGCCATCTTTGACAAGATTTTAAATAGATAATAGGGCAGGTTCAGCTTTGAGGTTCCTGTAATATGGAGGAGAAAGCATAAATGATAATTGAAAATAGTTGCAAATATTACTTTACACGTTATCTATTTCTGAATAACACCCAAGACATGAAAACCTTTGCTCCAATCCAGGGTTTCATAACCTGGGACTAGAAGTAAACTCAAATCTGCTTCAAAAGAGAATAACTTGAACCATTTGTCACCCTTTGTAGGTAAACATGTTGCCTCAGCAATGGAACTTTCAGAAACTTCAAATTGTAAACTGGTGAAATCTACTTGTGTGCTTATAAACTTCTTAGTGAACTCCCTGGAAACCTCAACATTATACCATTTAATCTTTTCAAACAAGACAAACCAAGCCGCGTCTTTAAACATCTGTGCAAATTGGGGATGTTCCTTTGCCTAACGGGTATTACCATGTTCAAATCTGTGTGGATTTCCACTCATTTTCTTCATATTGTTAACACATACAAACTCAATTCTGTCTGTTAAACAAAATATAAGTCTAAACAATTTTTAATAACACAGTGATTTCCAGGTATAGGTTCATTTCATGCAATTAATTCAACTTTTGATAATATGAAACCCTATTACATATTATTACTGTATCATTTCGTAGTACATGGAGTCTGTAACCAAATAGAGGCATGATTCGATGCAAGTACAGTAACTACAAATTGCAGAAAACATTTATCCATTAATAATTCAGAACTTCACCACCTGTCCACGACATTAAATATTTGTCCTTATGATTCATGAATTTACCACCACCAGTTTGTATCATTATATTTATGTCCTTTGTTAGCAGTACGACAATGTTAATGCATGCAGTCTCATAATAATAAGTTGCCAGACTGTTAGAATAATCAACCCATAGTTACCTACATTAGACATTAATTTAATTATTTTTGTCTTATTACCTAGATTCCTAGATTCCATTGTATGCTACTTGCCTTCCACATGTCCTAGAAGTCAACACTTGCTAAAACTGAGTCATGGAACGCTTGGGAAACATCCTGGAAACCAATTTTAGCATGTTTGCTTTATTCCAAATTCTCTAAAGCGCATATCTGCTTTTTCTGAAAATCTGCCTTTCTTTATAGCTGTTTTAAGGCAAAAAGGAAAAGCTAGTCAAGGTGTAGTTAAATTGTTTTTTTCCCACATCATCCTCCCTCATTTTCTCCAAATAAAAACATGAATGAGTTGTCTTTCCATCCCTCTTTAGCTTTCCCACTTGACTTAGCGAATTCGTGAGTATCTTCATAGATTTGGAAACTGCTTTATGCACATATGGGGGATTTTACTAGATTTGGTAAACCCGTTTTTTGACTATTTCGAATGGCATCCTTATGCATTCGAACCTCTCATGTAATTATATATTACAGCAGCCTATTACTTCACAAGGTTGGCTATTGTACACTTACTCAATACATATTAGTGTTATGCTCCAATTTTAGTCTCCTTTGGTGTTAATTTTGCATGCTTGATTGGCAATTTTGTGAGTGTAATTGTTCTATCTCTTGGGTTCAATTTCCACATGGTATCAGAGCCTTTGTAGATCGTTTTCTATCCTTCCAAATTGTTATTGTAGGTTCGATATCATTGACTGGGAACACATTCTGCTGACTGGAGGGCACAACTACTGAGCTATGGACCAATCTCAGAAGATCATCTTGACTCCACTCAATTTATTTGAGTGGAAAGATGAGATGGAGATATTGTTGAGAGCGAAAGGTATCTATAGGGTGGCTATGGCAACTGACGCAGAGCCCAATGCAGCTACAAAGAAAATTAAATGGCACAACATGATGGATGAGGCCTATGGTCTTTTGTGTTTGAGCATCTCAAGAGACCACCTCTTCCATATTGATGGATTGACGTCACCTAATGAAGTGTGGGAGAATATTGAAGAGATTTTTGGAAAGACAGATGGGATGAGAGGACATCAAATCGAGAATGAGATGATCTCCTTGAGTCCCAGTAGCTTCGAATCATTGCAACTCTACTTTTCCAAGTTTAAGGCCCTTGTTTTGCAGCTAAAACAGTGTGGCATCGAAAAGAAGGAAGGACAACCAATCTTGGCCATACTCTCTAAGCTTGGTCCCGACTAATCAGTGTTTGTTTTGACCTTCCATGCCACCAAGTTGACAGCTCGATCCTGGAAGATGCCTAAGCTTGCAGATTTCATGGAATCTCTCACACAGGAGCAATATAAGTTGGTGATGATGGGCACCATCAAACCTTCCAAAGACCAAGCTTTGGTTGCTAGAGATTCAAGGGTGGATTGAAAAAGCAAGAAAAAATCAAGAAAAAAGCTAAAAATCCACCTGAGCAAAAGAGATACAAGTCTAACTCTCAAGAGGAGCCCCAAGGTTCCAAGAAGAATTCCCAGAAGAACAAGAATAAAGAAGAAATGAGCAAGTGCGCATACTGCAGTAAGGGCTATCATCTTGAGAGATCTTGTATGAAGAAGCAAATTGACATGTTGACCCAACTCCTGGAGAAGAATAACATCTCCCTTCCTAATTGCTCAAAGAAGAAGGAAGGAGGATCAAATTTTGAAGACAGAGAGAGAGTACATGCCTTGGTTGCTGGCACATCAAGCTCACCTAGCTTCATCATAGATTCTAGAGCTTCTAGACACATGGTTTTGACAAAGGAGACATTCTCCTTTCTTGACATGTCGAAAGGTCCACCAATAGTTTTGGGAGATGAATCTCTCACTGACAGTTTGGGGAAGGGTAGGATTGATCTTGACCATGATAGTTTCAATAATGTGTTGTATGTTCTATGTCTTGCCTCTAATCTCTTGTCAGTGTATCAGATGATTCATACCGGATCTCCAAAGAAAGTCATATTCTCCCTTGAGGATGTTGAAATCACTGAGATTTTGAATGGTAAAGTCATAGCAAAAGCTGTTGTTGATCACACTTCGAAGGTATACAAGTTTTCCCATTTTCTACCCTACTCAAACCCCTCTACTCTTCTGCTTCATGCTAATTAAGCAAGCAAGCTTTGGCATGAAATATTTGGCCATGTTAACTGCAAGTATCTTTCTGATTTGAGTGAAAAAGATATGGTCATAGGGTTACCAAAGATCAAGTTTTCTAAGGGAGTCTGTCAAGGTTGTATCCTAGGAAAACACCTAGAGCACAAGTATGAGAAAGCTAGTCATGAGAGAACCTATGCACCTCTTGAGTTGATCCACAATGACATTGCTGGTCCATTCCCTCATATGTCCATGAGTCAAGCGAAATATGCACTGACCTTCATAGATGAATTTTCCAGGTATTGTTGGGTTCACTTCCTAAAGCATAAGTCTGAAATTTTTGACCTCTTCAAAGTCTTTAGAGCCTTGGTTGAAAACCAGTATGGGAGAAAACTCAAGATCCTTAGATCTTAAAATGGTGGTGATTATGTCAAGTCTGAGTTCATTCCGTATTGCAAAGATGCAACATTCGATCCCTTACACACCACAACAAAATGGTGTTGCTGAGAGAAAGAACAGATCACTGAAGGAGATGGCAACTTGCATGATGGAGGCTAAGACTTTGCCACCAAAGTTTTGGGCCGAAGCTATAAACTGTGCATCCTACATCCAGAATAGGGTGCCTCATAAGCAGCTTGATGGTATGACTCCTTTCGAAGTTTGGAGTGGCCACAAGCCATATGTGACCCATTTCAGGATTTTTGGCTCAAAGGCTTGGGCTAGAATTCTAATTGAAAAGAGGAAGGCTTTGCAACCCCAAAATCAAAGAGTGCCTATTTGTTGGGTATTCTGAATATTCAAAAGGGTACAAGCTGATAAACTTGAGCACTAACAAATCCTTCATTGAAAGGAGTGTTTAGTTCCAAGAAGAGCCTTTGGAAACAGTTGAAATTGGAGAGTCCTCTTCACCACTAGAACCATTGATTGTAAGTGGAGAGACTAATGAGTTTTCTAATTCTGATATGTCTGATAATGATGATTTGATTGCAGATCCTAACAGTCCTACAAGACCAAAATGGGCAGCAAAAACCATTCATGTAGCTGGGGAACTAGCTGGAAATCCTAATGACACTAGGAGGATTAGATCTCAATTTGAGAGTGCCCTTTGTGTGAAAGATCCTCTATTTGCTGAGAAGTGCTATCTGATGGTTGAATCAGATCCATAGACATATGAAGATGCAACACATGATCCAAGATGGAAAACAACCATGAAAGAAGAATGCAGCTCGCTCCAGAAGAACAACACTTGGGAACTGGTTGATCTTCCCCCAGGGAGGAAGCTAGTTCAATGTAAGTGGGTTTTCAAGACTAAGTTTGCTGGTGATGGTTCACCTTTGAAATATAAGGCAATATTGGTAGCCAAGGGATACTCACAAGTACATGGTATTGACTACAATGAAAACTTTGCACCAGTGGCAAAGATGGACTCCATAAGGCTAGCTCTAGCCATTGCAGCTTCGAAGCAGTGGGAAGTGCATCACATGGATGTGAAGTGTGTTTTCCTAAATGGAGATCCCACTGAGGAGATTTACATGCAGCAACCTAAAGGGTTTGTTTATAATCCATCTTTAGTGTGCAGGTTAAAGAAATCATTGTATGGGCTCAAGCAAGCCCCAGGGCTTGGTATGCCAAGATTGATGGATTTTTGCTTTCACTATGTTTTGTTCGATGCAATTATGATCCTAATGTCTATTGGAAGTTGATTCACGGTTCTTTGATGATTATTGTCTTGTATGTGGATGACCTACAGATTACAGGAAGTTGAAAGAAAGATATTGCCTCCTTGAAGGATGCAATGAACCATGCATTTTCTATGACAGATTTGGGATTGTTGAGCCAATTCTTGGGTCTCAAAATTGCTCAATCCCAACATGGAATCAAAGTATATCAGTCCAAGTATGCTTCAGATTTTCTCATCAATTTCAACATGAAATATTGCAAGCCAAGCAAGACTCCCTTCCTTTCAGGAGTTAAGCTTGAAGAAGCAGGTTCTTCTCCTATGGTAAATAATACACTGTATAGGCAGTTGATTGGGTGTTTACTTTATCTTACACACACTCGAACTGATCTATATTATGTAGTTAGTGTGGCTTCGAGATACATGGACCAACCTCACGAGATCCACTGGAGAGCAGCCAAAAGGACCCTAAACTTTGTTCAAGGAACAAGAACTCATGGGATCTTCTACAAAGCAAAATCTGATCTTGATTTGATTGGATTTATTGACAGTGATTGGGCAGGTGACAACACAGATCGAAGGTCTACATCAAGATATGTGTTCATGCTTGTAGAAGGACCAATCATTTGGCCAAGCAAGAAGCAGAGTGCCATAGCACTCTCATCTACAGAAGCAGAGTATAGAGGAGTTGTAAATGCAACAACTCAATTTTTGTGGTTGCAGGGGATACTTGGAGAATGTGGCTTCGAATAAGAGTTTTCAACTATTATCTACTGTGATAATCAGAGCACCATTCGAATCTACAATGATCCATTTCAGAAATAGTGAACCAAGCACATTGAGATTCATATTCACTGCATCAGACAGCTTGTGCATGATGGTACCATTGTTCTACTCTTTTGTGCATCTTCAGAACAAGTAGCAGACATCTTCGGAATTTTTTTTTGTGAGAAGACCTTCAACAGTATCAAATCACTGCTGGGGATTTATGATCATGCTGTGAAACATGATTGATGACAAGATTTATAAATTTTGTTTTTCTTTTCCATGTTTAAGGGAGGATTTTTCTACTGGGTTTTTGCCTCTTTCCTTGGTTGTATGGACAAGCAGTATGTAAAGGGTGACTAAGATTTGTTTCTAGGCCCTATAGTTTTCTGATATTTACTCATAAATTCAGGCTTAAGGCAGGGTGTTAGAATAATCAACCCATAGTTACCTACATTAGACATTAATTTAATTAATTTTTTTCTTATTACCCAGATTCCTAGATTCCATTCTATGCTACTTGCATTCTACATATCCTAGAAGTAAACATTTGATAAATATGAGTCATTGAGTGCTTGGAAAACATCCTGGAAACCAATTTTAGCATGTCTTCTTTGTTCCATATTCTCTAAAGCGCATATCTTCTTTAGTCTGAAAAGCTGCCTTGCTTTATAACTGTTTTAAGGCAAAAAGGAAAAGCTAGTCTAGGTGTAGTTGACTTGTTTTTTTCCCACATCATCCTCCCTCCTTTTCTCCAAATAAAAGCATGTATGAGTTGTCTTTCCATCCCTCTTTAGCTTTCCCACTTGACTTAGCAAATTCATGAGCATATTCATAGATTTGGAAACTGCTTTATGCACACATGGGGGATTTGACTAGATTTGGTAAGCCTGCTTTTTGACTATTTCGAATGGCATCCTTATCCATTCGAACCTCTCATGTAATTACATATTACAACAATCTATTACTTCACAAGGTTAGCTATTGTACACTTAATATAGATTAGTGTTATGCTCCAATTTTAGTCTCCTTTGGTGTTAATTTTGCATGTTTGATTAGCAATTTTGTGAGTGTAATTGTTCTATCTCTT
>LPNX011133050.1:557216-579839 GCA_001517045.1 Pseudotsuga menziesii
ACACCGACTGTAATGGTTACAGTTATGATCACACTTTTTATGAAAAATCATTACAAATTTGGACTACTAATTAAATACATTTGAAAAAATCAAGACAATTTAAAAGATTTAAATATTGGAGCCAAACCTAAACTTTATAATAAATCAAAATGCATATCATACACAAGATAAAAGATGTGGGTAGGGGCATGTTTATATGCTATACATATGTTTGAAACCTAAAAGAAATAATATACCAAGTAAAAACATATGGTAATCAAACATCTAAGGTTCAGTTTCTAGGAGTACAACTCCAGTATTAACACTTCCTAAAAGAACCATCCACCCAAACCCTTCAAATTCCTCTCTTTATACCTTCTTCCACCTTCTTTTGTCTCCCTGCTTCTTCCACCACGTTTCCCCAAGCATTCATTTCGATGATCTATTTTACCGTTTAGTTCATATTAAAATATTATTTATTTTGTACTTCTTTCTCGAGCAGTTAAGTGGTATTAATTCTAGTTCAGTTTATTTAAACGATGGAATGTACATGATTTAAGTATTCTCGATATTTCCAATTTAGGACCTTCATATGGCAATGGATCCATTATTAACCTTATCCTTTGTTTAATATGTTAAATAGATTAATAATTAAATAGTTGTTAGGTTGACTCTTCGTAAATTGAAGTGGCGGTTTGATTAATTTATAAAATCTAACCTTTGATTCTTTTTCTTATATGATAGTACTTTTATATTTATTATATTGATCATATCTTGATGTATATGGTACATTCAATAAGTTTATAATATTTTACAAGGTTTTTGATTAAATTATTTTTATAATATGGACCTAGTAATCAGATATTTCGACATATTCGCTTATGGATTTTGGATTGGACAATCATTTTAGTTTAATGAAAATAATAGTAATAATACTAATATCAATTACTATTTATCATAATTACTACTACTACTACTACTACTATTATTATTAATTCATAGTAAATAATATCAACATTTATTTGTTTAATTGCTAAGTACCTTAGCACTATTCTAGTACACTTTTCTTAATAATCAAGGTACATTTACTGGTTTAATTAATCATGATTTATAGTTAGACCGTTCAACTTCTCAAAGTTAATGTTTATTGATGATATTTCTCTTAATTGCTTATTATGATGTCTATATACAATTAACAAATAGCTTCATTGACTTATTCTTACACATGCCTTAATAACTAGACATCCATTATCTGAATTTGATCAATGCATAACTATCCTATTTACCTACTACAACTTGTATGATTATTCGTCATGTTATGTATTTGTACATCGATACTAGCATACATGTGCAAAGTGTGCATGCATGGCCAATACATGCACAGGTCGAACATGTACTATAAACATACATAATCTTCCCTACGCATAATTGCTAACTATTATTAATAATCCTTCACACAAGCATAACAAGTATACCTATATAGTATAATTGCTTTAACATTCTCAGTTATTTAACAATTACTCACTTTTATGATTTCATCTCTTATCTTTATGTGTACTTATTCACTTATCGATTCAAAACAAAGATGGGTACCTGCTACTACTAACTCAGTATTAAGGAATACCCAATCATCAACAGTACTGACTAACACATCCTCCCATAGTAATCTACATCTGCATCCTCCCTATCCTTTCTCTGCTAGTATAGAAGTGGATGTCGGCTTCACCGAACTGATCACATAAGGACATGAGAGCGATATCGTCGACTGGACATCGTACCTAGCCTCTCCTAGTAGGCATATGACCATTGTCATCACAACAACTTGGGGATCATGTCCCAGCATGACCCTCCCAGTGTTGGCAATATGGCAGATAGCTTTGTTGGCATTGATGTCAATATATGAGAGGATGGAGAATTAGTGAACTGAAGTATGGAAGTCTTATGTCACTACAAAAGTAACTTGAGGGTGCTGAAAAGGAGTTGGATGAGTATCAACTTAGTGGGAAATCAATGCTAAGGGAAGAGGTAACTGGGAATGATATTGCTGAAATAGTTAGCAAATGGATTGGTATTCCCATATCCAAACTTCAGTAGTCTGAGAAAGATAACCTTTTGAAGTTGGATGTGGAATTACATAAGCATGTTGTTGGTCAAGATCCAGCTGTGAAATCTGTAGCAGAAGCAATCCAACGATCTAGGGCTAGTCTGTCACTAAAAATGACCTAGCTGCTTATATTAAGAGCTTATTTTCCTACCTATTCCTACTCCTAATTCTAATCAGAAGAGGCTTCTTATCACGTGACATCATGCTCCCAATGAAGCCATGTCAGAAGTTGCTCTGCTGAATTTATCCTTGATCTTGACCCCAAAAATAAATGAAACCCTAGAATGCAGTAATGTAGTTTCAAAGGGTGACAGAACCAGCTATCATCTGACAAAAATATTTTGATATCTACACTGCTTATAAGTTCCAGATAGTCAGCAACAGGGTCATATAAACCATAAAGGAATACCTCTCTATGCTGCTGTTCCAATTGAATGAAATGTTGTTGCTGGATGCTTTCAGTGATCTCCACGTTAACTGTAGATTGCTCAACCTCTGACTGAGAAGGATGAGTTATGCCCTGCTGTTCTGGACTTTTCAGATCATCATCTTCCTCTTCATATCTATTGCATTCTTCCTTTGTCTGCAAATCAGAAAACTGAGGGCTGCCTATAGTATTTGCTACAGATCCAAATTTGTTACATGCTATTCCTTCAATCTGCTCTGTATCTTTCAGGTTTCCAAAGGGGACAAATTGATCTTCTTGACACCCTAAGTCAGCATATGCATTTGGTACAAAGTCAAAGGCATCTATATTATGGTTAACATTTTGAAGATCATTAATATCTCGATCACAATGAGAGGTGTCCCCTATTGCAGCATACTCTTCACAGCTATCATTAACCACAACATGCATATGTCTCTGATCATCTCTTTGCTGAAAAGTAGAACTAAAATAAATTCTAGAAGTGGACAAATCCTCACAAAACTTAAAATCTTCTTCTTCATCATCAGCAGCCTTTCCATCAAAATTTAAAATGAAAGGTACATAAGGAGAAAAATAATTTTCTTGTTGTTCTTCTTTATTACTTGATGGCCTCTGTAAATTTATCTCCTCCTGTCTGCTGCTGTTTCCCCTAGTCTGTAAAACTGAAAACTGTGGATAACTCTTACTGATTTCTATTGGATTTTGACCAATAGAAAACTGATCCTCATGGTTCATAATTAAAGAGATTAACTCTTCAGATTTATGGAAATCAGAAATAATAGTATTCGGAGAACCTTCAGCTTCTTCATTACTCCTTTCTAATTTATGTTTATGGGAAAGTACCTCATCGTGAAGATCATAAGAGAGGTGAGGTAGCTCTTGAGGGAGATATTCTTCTCTATTTACCTTTTCATCATGAGAATGCAACTTATATTCTTCACAACAATTATCAAATGCAAACTCATCTGAATAGTACCTTTTACAGTGCTCAGTGAATGCTCAGTGAAAATCTTTCAATGATGAAATGATGGAAGGAGGTAAAGAAAAATACCACTGACATGCATCAACATATAATGAATACATGAACATCTTCATGCTGCTGATCTAACATATCCATGCATTCATGAAACTTGAGGAGGTGTTCTACAGGATTGTCTTCTTTCTCCTCCTTGAAGACAGGTAAAAAATCTCCCCATTTAGACATATCAGGCACTGGATGTGGGAAACCAGGAACAGAAGATAAGTCAAGAGGTGCAAACCTCCGAGCCAAAAGAGCAGCAAATTCTTTTGACATCTTAATATTATGGAGTGGCAACTGAATTCATCCTTCATGGAGTCGCCATGGATGAGATCTTCACAAGCAACAGTGCTTGAAGATTCCTCAACCCTAAAATTTTCTGATTTACTTATAAACTTCTGAGAACTAGATGCTTCAGTAGAAGAAGATTGAAATGGAGGTATATTTGATATAACAGCAGAAATACCTCTCGAAATACCTGATGTAGCTCCCCTTGTAGATCTAGAGGTCTGTCTTAGTGAAGCCCTAGCTCTTCTTAGAATCTCTTCTGGATCTGAAACAGGTGTTACTGGTGGCCCTCTAGGGTTTTCTCTGGTACTTGGTCTTCTTAAAGCCACCTTATTCCAATGGTGTCGCCAGATAGATGATTACAACGAGAATAGTGTCCAAACTTTGTCTATCATCAAATTAGGATCTATGTCATCTCCCAGGGAAACTGAACTTTAGTTTCCTCTCCTCGGCCACGACGCCAATTTGTTATCACTCCAGGAAATTCCTCTAGGCTGTAGCTCGAGGATGGCTGGTAACTTAAATTTTTTTATGGTTTTTCCAATTGGATCAAGTTAGGTGACCTACAGGACCTCACACTCTCAATACATGCATGAAACTCAATCAAGGATAAGGCTTCTAAATACCACTATTCAGAGGTTTGATAATATGCTGCAAAGATGGAGAACTTATCATGCTGGCAGATTCATACATAAAACAATTATATATAAATGGCTAATCATAACAAAGAAAGTACTTGTAATTCAAATAATCAACATGCAGATAGGATGACATCTATCAGACATCAAATAACGTGAATAAACCTAAACAACACATTCAAGCATAAGCACAAAATAGACAAGAAATGGAAGCTGAACATATGATAGCAAAAGAGCTTATATTAGGTCATGAGCAATATGAGAAGCTTGATAATAGTAATGGTCTATAGGTCCCCGAAGTCGAACCTTTTCAATAACATAAGTCTTAGGCTTTATAGCCTTTACAAAAATATTCAGATCTTGAAAAATTGGATTTGATTTACTAAAAATAGCCAAAATAATTGTTTTTACATAATTAGGTTTAAAAACCCTAATTTAACTACTAGTCTATCTAACTGTAGAATGCGTTCACTGTTTGAACCTTTTGATGACTGCAGTGAGTATTGAGGGTAAAGCTGTAACTAGTTCATTGCTAGATAAGTCATTGTTTGCTAAAACATGTAGGGTTTGTGACCCTTTCCCCTTTGATGTGTCTTCAAAAAATGGAACAGACCTCCTTTGATGGTGCACTTCAGCAATATTCAGCTTTTACACTTCATCCCTGAGCTAGGTATATTTGCCAAAATTGGTCTTTTATGAAAAAATTGCTTTCTGCGCCTCTTTCTGATTTTGGTGGTTAAGGAGTCAAAATTTTGGGTCTATTAGCTGCCAAAAGCGCTGCTTTCGGTGGCTAATGAACCGCTTCAGCGTCCGCCTAAGCCACCGAAAGCCCTGTTCTTGCAAAATTTGTAGGCAACCTCCCAAATTACATCATTTTCAGTTTTGTTGTTGATATTTTGGTATTTCTTCAGCTTGCATAATATTTGAAACATCATGGGCTACCTCTGGATCCTGAAATCTTGTTGCTACCTCTCCTAGGGTTTCAAGCACAAGCTGAGTTTGAGGGCTAGGGTTTGCATTTTTCTTCTGTAATCTCATCAATCTGATCATTCTATAAATTCTGGTGTTGTACTTCATCATCCTCAGATTCCTTCTTTTCAATAAGACATACACTCATCTCTAGAACAGAATTGTGCAACTGGTTATTCCTCTGGGCAAAATGTCGTTATTCCTCTTTATCTCCCTGTCCAAAAACTCTAGTTCTTGTATCTCCTCTAGTAGTTTGTTTACTCTTTGAGACCTAGGTTTTCTTGAGGAGGTCTCTTCTCTTTGTTCATCCTGCTCTTTCCCAGGTGTTGGTGAAGTAAACTCTTCATTTTTCTGCTGTAACCTACCCTGTTAGGTCAACTTTTGCCCTAAAAATTTGGCCAAACTGCTGAAAACTGGGGCTCAGAGATGCATTTGGTTCTCCAAATCTGTGATACTTGTGTATAAACTGAAAAAGGTTTTTGTAGATTGGTTTTTTTTGATAAAAAAATCTCTCATTTTTTTGAAATTCATTTCCATTTTCCAGATATTTGTATTTCAAAAAAATGTGTAAAACAGGGAAATTCTGAGATCCAAAAATTAGGGCTCAGAGATGGATTCGATTCTCCCAATATGAAATACCTGTAGGAAAAATGAGAGAGGTTATTGTTCTATGACATGTTATGAACAAAACCTCGGATAGGTTTGAAAAACGATTCTCCAGTTTCTCAGAATTACCATTTTAAAATGATTCCTTTTCATAGTAAACCACCTATTTCGGTGGCTTAGAGCGCCCTGAAATTTCGGTCTTAGCTATTGAAAGTTTGTTTTCGGTGGCTTAAAGACCACTTTGAAACCATTCTTAACCATGAAAACCTATGTTTTTAGTTTTTTGAGCGGGTCCTCCTCCCTGCGCCTTTTAGTTGGTTAAGAGTATTTATGGTTTTGTTTGCTAGCTGCCGAAAGCTGAGCTTTCGGTGGCTAATGAACCGCCAGCATGTTCACCCAAGCCACTGAAATGTTCTTTATTCCACAACGTATCTCATTTGCTTTCGGTGGTCAACATCCTCTAGAAAACCCTCGTTAAGCTACTGAAACCATAGCTTTTCGATGGCTAATGAGTTGTTGGAAAGCTCGCCTAAGCCACCGAAAGGCCTTTTACCAGAACTTTAATAAATAACGTAATGAGCGAGCTTTCGATGGATAATCATGGTCCTGTGTTAAACTGTTAGCTTCCGGAAGCTAGGATTTTTGGTGGCTAATGAGCTCTTGAAAATCTCGCCTAAGCCACCGTAAGCTAAAACTTTAAAATTTATCAAATAACAGAACATCAGATATCCCAAATTTGTTAGTCACCCTAATGTCTTTCATAATATGACTTGAAATCTTCATCCTATCAAAAATAAATTGTATGAGTGAACTTATTGAAAATAAATTTATTTTGGGAGATAACACTATGAAAATGGTGGTACCCAGAAAACAGCTGAGACAGAAGGCGAGTGGGGAATACAAATATCAAAGCTTAAGGAACCTGTTTAGAATTATAGATTTAATGTTGAGAAGGATTTTTTGCAGAGCCAATGGGACTATCTACAATCTAAATTGGGTGCCTTTGATTTACCACATATCTTTTTAGGGCACGGTCTTCAATTGGGTAGATATCATCTCAGATAACCTGCCATCATGTGTCACAGCGGCACAGGGAAGTTTGACACAAAGGAAGGAATAATTGTACATGTCATTGTACATAATCGAATGCATATTGACTAAACACCCGTTCCCTAAGTTAGGGTGCATCTGGAGAAGAACCGAAGCTCCAATATGTGTGGCTTACCAAATCCCGTGGGCCCATAAATATGCAAGCCATTATAAACTCATATGTGAAGAGTTCCTTATACCCCTCTACTGGATAATTTTCCTTAAGGAATCAAAATTATTATTTGAGAATGCGATGGTGGTCATAAGTGAGTATGCATACTATTACTTCTCGCAGTAGGGCACATACATCAGAATGTATGGGTGTTCCCGAGCTCCATCCCTTTTTCCCATATACGCAACAAATTTGGTAGTTCACAAAGAAGCTGTTAGGCAAGTTTTCATTAATGGGGTTGGCAGTTACTTGGATGATATGAAGAAATCCACTTTTCCTCTGTTTCATTTTTGTATCGGAGTGTATAAATTTTCCAAGGTGAAAGGGGAAGAAGATTTTTTAAAGGAGCTAGAAACATTCCATTTTGGAGAAAAGGGTTTTGCAAGAAATGACATCAGGGGTAAGGTCATCGAACATTGCGCGACAGTTAAAATACATTTTGAATATGTAGACTTATTCAACAAAGATGAAGAAGTGTTCAAAAGAGAAAATAATATGATTGAGTTGAAGAGTTCATAAGAGAAAATAATATGCCTGAGTTAAACAAGCATTTTTCTCGAAAAAATGGTTCCAGCGGTAGAAAAGATGGCAGCACTACGATGGAGACAAATCTTCAGAAACAAAAAGAAGAAGCTATAAAGTTGTAAATGGCATAAACAGAGAAAAGGCTAAAATAAGAATTTAATAAGAAGAAAACAGAGGAGGATGAAAGGAAACAAGACGAAGAGGAAAGATTGAGGAAGGACAACGAAGAGAGAGCACGAAAAGAGCCTGAGGAAGCGGCAGAAGAGATTAAACGAAAGGAGGAATAAGATAATATCAAGGAATCTCTAGACAAAGAGGTAGCCCAGAATGAGCCCATTAGCTCATAAAACATGGACCTGGACATTCCTGGCACAACAGGTGAAACAATTACTAGTGGCCAAATTCCTTTTGAGGAACTCGAGATTACCCCATTCACCCTGTCGAAGCATCACAATGTGGCTCTCTTGGACACCATTATCTTTGATAAAACAAGAAATACCATCATGAGGAGGTCTAAAAAAAATTTAAAATGGGTACTCAAGCTGATGTGGTTACCGTCACATAGAATACTATAATTGAAGGTACCCATAAGGACCCAAAATTCATGGCTTTGGTCAACATAGCATTTTCCTAGGCCAGCGTTGATAATGTTGATAAGTTGATAGATGACATGGACCGAAACAAAGAAAAGATGCTCAAACTAAAGGATAATCTGGTAAAAATGCGAGGAGAAGGTATAGAGTTAAAAAGGAAACATGATGTCATTCTCTCTGAAAAAGAGAGACTACTAAATGAATATCATATTATGGAAACAGAAAAGGAAGCACTAAATGTATAGTTAGTGATTATGGAAGGAGAAAAGAATGAATTTGAAGCTCGAATCTCTCAACTAGAATAAAGAGAGTCGGTTGTGAAACAACAAATTGAAGAGTTAAAAACACGGGTGGATGAGTTGGTTAACCAGAAGGAATCCTTGACGGAACAACTGGAGGTAGTAGACAAGAAAATGCAAGACATTACTCTATTTTTTTAATCAAGCCTGCAAAATTCAAGAACAAATGCATCATTCTTAGGTGATCCTCATAGGAGAAATATAGAAGGTGAGGTTGATGATGGCAAGACTGAAGGTGATCGCATCAGAATCACTGGCTTTCAGGAAAGGGTTGTTGGACATCGCGGAGAAATTTAAAATCCAAATGAACTGGAGGGAGAATAATTCAAGGTTTCCTGACCATATTCCCCATAAGACAATAGAGGACCTAAATTCAGAAATGTCACTTCTGGAATTTTGTAGGAAATATTCCAAGAGAATAAGCAATGCGATTACCAAAACCATGGAGAAGTTCCAGGACTTTTACAATAAAATCCATCAAGTCCATGAAAAATGTCACATTCCTTTGGTTCAGAAGATAACTGAGCCTCTAGAAAAAGACCCACACATGGAACAATTTGCATGATAGGTTCCAAGAAGACATAGAGTATATAAAAAAATTGGATGCTTTCACAGAATAAGACATTAACCACTTTTTTGGATAGGCTTCTGTCAATTCCTACGTCTTGGAATACATTTGTAAGATTGTAGCAGAAGAGGTGGCGCATATAGAGACACAGTTGTCGATCCACGAAATGGCCTTATAAGTAGTGGAGCCTATAAAGTACAAGACCATAGATGAAGAGGCTAACGCATGGGAATCATATATTTCCAGCGTGGCAGGGCCCACCTAAATTTTGTCTTTTAACATGATATTTTTTTCATTTTTCTATGTAAGCACTAAATGACAAATTTTGGGAATCCATAGGGTTAGGGTGAATGGAAGGTCACTAGAAGACAAATTCATTTTGTAATATAAATAGAGGTAGAAATTACAGGAGATGGAATTTTTCTAGTGCAATAGAGGCTGGACTAATTTTGTAAGAGAACTAATTTTCTGCTAATAAGAAAGACCTGTTTGTTGGGAAAATCCTGCACAAAGATTTTGCTTGGACTGTGTGAAATGTTTAATGTGGGACTACTTCTTCTTGCATTCATGACCCATACTGTGAGATTGTTCTAACTTTCTTTGAATTATTTCACTTAATGATGAATGATTTTACTTTGTGTGCAAATATTCTTTTGTAAAATGAGTAATAAATGGTTTATCATATCAGAGCTATCTTTAATATTCTTTCTTCTGTAAATGTGAATGTTATGTTGGAACAACTATCTGTGAAATTCGTATGAATAGTTACAATATATTACTCTAAACTTGAATCTTCTCCCCGCGGGGATAGGATAAGATAGAATAGGATAGCTATCTTAGTCTAAGATAAAATAGATAATTGAGCAGGAAGAAGTGGTAAGGAGAGAGGTAAGAACCTGCACATCTCTAGTGTGGTTTATGTCTGTTGATTATATTCATTTAATTAGGCACTTGCATTTCATCTTTTAATTAAGGAAAATCTCATAAATGGTGAACCGAGCCGTAACCGGTAAAGGATTTAAACAAATCAATCTATGGTAGCTGGACCGTTAACCATACGGATTCCCCACACCAAATGATGGAATATCTAATTAGGATCGCTTACCAGGGAGAATCCCTACTGTCGGTGCTCGGGAATTTTCGACATCAATAGATTTCGTGCTAGAAGGAGGCCTGTGAGTGCGCAGATGGCAGCGGAAATCCGTTTTTGAGAAAAGTGTCACATCCCCTCCTGCCTTGGAGGAGAGAACACAACCCAACTCTTTTACTTGAGTTACCAATCTCTGATTCTGCATTCATATGATGATTTCCGATCCTTATATTTTTTTTTAAGATCTACACAAGCAATAATTTCTCCTATTAACATTTTGATCCAGACCGTCTATAAAATATATATCTTACCCAACCATTGAGAGATCAAACAGCTGAGAAGAATCGTAGCAGAAATCAACGGTCATAGTCTATTTCGCATCTAGAATTAGATCAACGACTGAGAATCATCACGTAGAAAATAAACGGTGTGGAGAGCTTCACTTTGCGGAATCGAAAACATATCAAAATTTCACCCTCGCACCCTGCACTTTGCATGCTGCATTCTGCATCACACATCCCACATGCGGAATGGTTGTTGCAGAGATCAAAGTTATGGAAATCAAAATTTACCATAAGTCATTTCCGCATCCTACATCCCTCAAGTTGCGGAAAGCATATTTTACCAAACGACATTTCCGCATCCCACATCCTGCAAGTTGTGGAAAGGAAAATGTGGAGTCCAAACTTCTGCAAGGTGCATTTCCGCATCCCGTATCCTGCAAGTTGCGGAAGGGAAAAATTGCAGAAATTCGATCTGTTCATAAAAATTTCTAAGTATAAAACTTATTTCCAACATCTAGGCCATCACCAATCCGGTCGATCTAACTTCATAACAACTTAGAAAATTCATTGAAGTAATTACACACATAGATGCATCATTCATGAAATATATAGCTGAAACACAACAAATTCCATTCAAGCATTCATCATTTCATATTAATTTATAAACAATTACAGTTGCAGAGATTGAAACACAAGAGATACTTATCTTTATCAGACACTTGTCCCGCAACCAGCTATGTTGTTGCAACGTTCCACCCAACTATAGGCCGGTGTGCTCATCAATCTCTCAGTAGCACTACCACCCCTGAGCTGGGCATGATTTCCACAAGGAATAAGGAACACTAGCAGACTTCCCCATAGCCAAGGATACAACAAAACTCAGCCGACCAACATATTTGGGTTTATCAGACATACACAGGTAGTGATTTACACATATCCAAAGTTCATACAAGCCACAGCTAAGCCAACAGATGGGTTTATCAGGATATCGACCAATCTATCCTTCTAGTTGGGTTTATCAGGATTACACAGACAGTGCTTTACACTTAGCCAAAATTCACATGAGACACAGCCAAGCCAACATAGTTGGGTTTATCAGGCTGCCAAGGAGGTGGAAAGTTTGACTACTAAGCTAGTGAGCTCAATCCCAGATCTATGGACACCTGCACCGGATCTATCCTGACTTATAAACATTTACACACCCAACACAAGGAAGAATTCCCTTCTCTGCTACATAATCCCTCTGGCCATGCCTTCCCTTCTAGTATTATTCAGGGTATGCAAAGAAGAAAACTAGCCCTCTAGATTGGTCTGTGAGGTTCCTTCACACACTATGTTTAGCAAGGAAGTCCAGACTCCATTTCCATTCCCCAAATCAGTTCATATCTCAAACAAGTATGTACACATAGTGATCTCAGTTCTGGGATTATCAAAACGTAACAGAAGCCAAGGAATACACACACACATAACAATTACGAATTTTTGAGCATTTCTTGAGCCAGACCGACTACTGCAACTACCAAAAGCGAAATCGTTTGGTGGTCATTCAATTCAAAAACACAAATTGGATTATGTGCATTCGCATTCCAGAAACAACTAACAGACATGAAAATCATAAAAAGGAAAAACCATCCACAGAACAGGAAAAATTCCTGAAGGATCAAGACTCGGAGCAGTTGTGCTTCCTGCGGGAATGCCATAATGATTTTCCAAAACGTTCCACATAGTACAAATCGTGAGGGAAAGGTGAAACGCGACTGCATGAGGGAAAGGCAAGAGTTTTTGGTGTTTTCTTTCCCAAGAAAATTTAAAAATCATTTTTTAGAAATGATGGTCTTCCCATTTCGAATTTCTACCTCATCTTCCCACTCCCCCCCTTATCCTTCGGAAAAATCATGCCCCATCTCATTTTGTTGCCTTGACATAGCTGGTTGTAGGTTTTTAATTAGAATTGCAAATTTAACATGATGTCCAACTTTTTAATGATCATCTAGCATGAAATACCATCGATCCAACCTTAATCACTAAAACATAAACACTAAATCAATGGTGGGGATTTTTCCTTGAGCTCCACAACATGATTATTTACATCACATTATTTAAATGAAAACGGGGTCAAAACCGGGGTTTTACATTCCCCCCCCCCTTCAATAGCATTGTCCTCAGTGCTTCACAACATTGAAAAAAATGCTTTGTTGGTAATGCCCTCATCAATCCACAAAATTGAACAAAAATGGATGTGTCAGTCGCATGGCATCCTCCAGCTCCCATGTAGCTTCTTCAAGACCGTTATACTCCCATTTCACCTTTAACTGTCCTATTGCTCAATTCCAGAGCATTGTGACCTTCCTAGCGAGGATGTGCATGGGCTCGATTTGGAACTCTCCCTTTGGTTCCACCTGCATCACATCCCAATTTATTACATGGTTATAATCATGTACATATTTCTTAAGAAAAGAAACATGAAAAACATTGTGAGCCCTAGTGCTAGCAGGAAATGCAAGTCTGTATGCAACTGTTCCTATTCTTTCAAGCACTTCAAATGGCCCACATTATCTAGGAGACAACTTGGCACAACTTCCAAGCTTCAAGGAACTTTTCTTTGCCTTCACCCTGAGGTAAACATGATCCCCAAAACTGAACTCTTTGTTCACCCTATGCTTATCTGCATAGCTCTTCTGTCTGTCCTGGGATGCCTTTAGATTATGTCTAATCTTTACAACCTCCTGCTCCATTTCCTTGAGCAGTTTTGGACCGATCACAACTTTGTTCACTGGATTATCCCAAGTCACTGGTGTCCTACACCTCCTGCCATACAAAGCTTCATATGGACTCATCCCTAAGGATTCTTGTTGTCCATTGTTATATGAAAACTCTACCAAGTGTAAATAATCTTCCCACTTGGTTGGTTTGTCCATCACATACATGCGAATCATGTCTTCAAGCACTGGGTTAACTCTCTCAGTCTGACCATCAGTCTGAGGATGGTAAGCAGTGCTAAACTTGACATCTCTGTCAGGGACTATTGCCTTAGGCAATCCATGCAATTTAAAACCCTCCTTCATGAAAATCTTAGCAATTTCATCTGTCTTGTGCGTGGATTTAACCGATATAAAATGAGCTGCCTTCGTCAACTTGTCCACCACAACCATGATGGAATCATGTTGTCTCCAAGTCTTTGGAAATCCTATAATAAAATCTATGGAAATAACTTCCCATTTCCATTCTGGAACCGACAAAGGCTGTAACAAACCTGTTGGGTGTTGACGTTCCACCTTTACCTGCTGACACTTCATGCACCTTGAAATAGATTCAGCCATGTCCTTCTTCATGCCAGGCCAAAAGTACTGCTTCCTTGTGGTAGCAATTGTCTTTTGATATCTTGGGTGACCAGAATATGGATTTTGATGGATTTCATCCATAACAACCATCCTCAAATTTGCCACGTTTGTAATATACATTCTTCTCTTATAAGTAAGAAGTCCATTCTCTTCTAACTTATAACCTTCATACTTCCTTTCCGGGCTTTGCTGCTGTAATTTGTCGTTTACCTACACATACATTTCATCTTCAACATTATGATTAATAATCTGTTGTCTCAAATCTGATTGGCAAATGCTAATAGATTCCACATGCATCTCTTGTACTTTAATGTTGAGTGCATAAGCTACCTTATTCTTCTTACCTTTTATGTGCTTGATTTCAAAATCAAATTCACATAAAAATTCCATCCATCTAGCTTTCCTAGCATTTAGAGTAGGCTGATCAAACAAATATTTCAGACCATAGTGGTTTGTCCTTAACTCAAATTATCTACCCATGAAGTAATGCCTTCACATCTTGAGAGCATGTACAATGGATGCAACTTCCATATCATTAGTAGCATAGTTCCTCTCATGCTCCTTCAGCTTTCTGGATTCATAGCATATCGCGTGGTTGTCTTGCATAAGAACTCCTCCAAGTCCTTGATTGCATGCATCCGTACATACCACAAAATATTTCTCCGAGTCTGCAACTTTTAAGACCGGTGCACTTGTGAGAAGATACTTCAAACACTGGAAACTTTCTTTGCACTTCGAGGTCCATTCAAACTTTATCCCCTTCCTTTGCAGAGAAGTGATAGGATGTGCAACCTTGGATAATCCTTCAATGAATCTCTTGTAGTATCCTGCAAGTCCCAGAAAAGACTTTACCTCTATCACATTATTTGGAGTGGGCCAATTCTTGATAGATTCAATCTTGTCAAGGTCCACGGATATACCCTCTTCTGAAATAATGTGACCCAAGTACTGAATTCTATCCTTATAGAAGTCACACTTGCTTTTTTTTGCATACAACTAATGTTCTCTGAGCAATTGCAATGTAAGTCTCAAGTGTTCTTCATGCTCTTCTTCATTTTTAGAATAAACAAGAATGTCATCAAGGAAAATAAGAACAAATTTGTCCAAATACCTGCTGAAGACACTATTCATAAGGCACGCAAATGTGACTGGTGCATTCGTGAGACCAAATGGTACCACTACAAACTCATAATGTCCATACCTTGTTCTGAAGGCTGTCTTATGGATGTCCTCATCCTTGATTCTTACTTGATGGTAACCATAACTCATGTCAATCTTGGAAAATACCTTTGCTCCTTTCATTTGATCAAAAAGGTCATCAATTCTCGGCAAGGGATATTTGTTCTTCACCGTGACTTTGTTCAGTTGTCTGTAATCAACACACAATATGAGTGTACCATATTTCTTCTTCACGAATAGAACTGGTGCTCCCCAAGGAAACACACTCATCTTGATATATTTCTCTCCAACAATTCTTGCAGCTGGATCTTCAGCTCTAACATTTCTGGTGTACTCATTTTGTAAGGTGCTTTGGACACTGGTGTTGCTCCTGGCACAAGCTCAATCGTAAAATCAATGTCTCTCTTTGGAGGAAGCCTCGAAATATCATCAGAAAAAACATCCTTGAATTCTTGCAACACATGATAGTCTTCCAACTTGAGAGTTTCATTCTCCGCTACCTCCACAATATGGGATGCATACTAAAAACCTTTTCTACAAAACTTCTTCAATTGCATTGCTGAAATCTTCCTTACAGAAATTACCTTTGGAATGCGTTTTACAACTACTGGGTTCCCTTCTCCATCCATGCATTCAAAAGTATTGTTATAACAGTAAAGCTTCACTCTGTGAGCTTCTAACCAGTCCATTGCAATGAGAAAATCATAGGAACCAAGTGGTAGAACGTTCAGATCTGTGCAAGTGCTCAGTCTATTCATCACCAATGGACATTTCTCCACCACTTCATTAATTTTTCTCTTAGTTCCAGTGGCTAGCTGAACTAACCATGAATTTCTATGGTTTTATTTCCTAAGAGCACAAACCTCCACTACCCTAGGAGCAATATAACTGTGAGTAGAACTAGGGTCAATCAAAATAGAAATAGATTGCTCAACAATATTACCTGCAACTTCAACCAATGTTGACTGGTGATCTTCCTGGCGGTCTTCCAGTGTTGCATAAATTCTAGGTATGACCCTTGCTACTTGTCCCACTGTTTCTACCTCTTGAATATTGTATGCTGCCCTTGCATTCTCATTCTCAAGTGGATAGTACCTGCGCATGTGGGGTCCTCCACATTTCCAACATTGGAGTGGTGCTCCATTCTATTGTGGATCTCTTGGATATTCTCCCACCACTCTAGCTAGTTGCTTCTCAACTTGGGATTGTTGCTTCTACTGATTCTTGAAGTTAGAAGGTTTGAAACCTTTCTTCCTTTGATCAGACTTCTCATTCATCTTGTTCTTCCATGCCTTCTAGCAGTCAGGTTTTCTCTTGATTTGCTCGTAGAAGCACTTAGATTTTCTTATTGCCTCTTCCAGAGTTCTGGGTTCATAGAACTCAATTTGGTCTTTGTAGGACTGAGGCAGTCCACTCAAAAAGAACTGGATTTTTACCTTCTCATCTTTAATATACCTGACATACCTCAGCAGTTCCAAGAACTTGTTTGCATATTCCTCCATGGTCTGCTGTCCCAATATCAGCTCATGGAATTCTTTGATTTTATCATCATAGTACCGGTCATAGAGGTACTTCTGCTTAAAATATTTCTGGAACTATTTCCAGACAATCTTCCTTTCATTTATCTTCTTTACTTTCCTGAAGTGTTCCCACCAAATAGAC
Source organism: Pseudotsuga menziesii (assembly GCA_001517045.1). Classification (NCBI taxonomy): domain Eukaryota; kingdom Viridiplantae; phylum Streptophyta; class Pinopsida; order Pinales; family Pinaceae; genus Pseudotsuga; species Pseudotsuga menziesii. The sequence goes on from LPNX011133050.1 coordinate 574,048, forward strand.
GCTCTCCCTGTCAGATTAAAAATGGCTACTTGAGCTTTCATATTTCCAGAATAATCTTGGACTTGGAAATATTTTCTTATTCCCAGAAGCCAAGATTAAGCTTCTTGACTAGTCTTTACCTCACCATTGAAGGTAGGTGGATTTGCCTTCCTGAATTCATCTCGTGAGCAGTTCTGGTAATGCCTCTTCCTCCTACCCTTGTGGGATGAAGAGCCTGAATATCCAGTGGATCTTTCAGAGTTAGACGACCCACTAGGAGGTCTCTTCCTTTTATTCTCATGAGAGGAAAAACTTGAACCATCAGTGAATTTTTTAGAGTCAGACGACCCACTAGGAGGTCTCTTCCTTTTATTCTCATGAGAGGAAAAACTTGAACCATCAGTGAATTTTTTAGAGTCAGACGACCCACTAGGAGATCGCTTTCATCCTCTAACAACGTTCTTACTTCCTTATGGCTTTACTATCCGGTCCCTAGAGTTCGCCTTTCTTTGAATGTCTATCAAATTGTGCAATATGTCTACGTTCAGTTGATTTTTCTCCTCCTGATCCTTAATCAGTATTTCATTTTCTTCTTTATAGCTCTGTATCTCCACCTTAAGGCTTCTCATGGTGGTTTCAAAGTCTGGGGGAGTGTCTTGAAACCTTCTCCTATTAGACGTTGTCTCATCATTTCCAATTCTGACATTCCCCCCCATAGCATCTTCCTCGTGCGCATTGAGGTCCCGTGCATAATCATTCATATCGTCTATCCTCATGGCGAAACCAACTATTCAGAATCACAGTGCCCTTTCTGAAGGGGACTGTAATTCTGCAAAAATGTCTTAGATAACAAAATTGTTAGATATAATCAAAACCAAAATCACTTACCCACTTCCCATGGAATTTTTTCTTTGTTATCTGGCCAACAATATGTTGGAGCTATTAACTGATAGCTCTGCAATTGTCCAACTCGGCCCATCGAGGCCCAATACAGTAACCACTTTTCTTTTTCGGCCCATCCAAGCCCAACGCTGCAACCAGCAGCTTTGATACCACACTATCACGTCCCCTCTCACCCCGTAGGAGAGAATGCAACCCAACTCTTCTACCTGAGTTACCCATCTCTGATTCTGCATTCGTATGATGATTCCTGATCCTTATATATTTTTTTAAATATCTACACAAGCAAGAATTTCTCCTACTAACATTCTAATCCAGACCATCTATAAAATCTATATCTTCCCCAAACATTGAGAGATCAAATGACTGGGAAGAATCGTAGCGAAAATCAATGGTCACAGTCAATTCCACATTCGAAATCAGATCAACAGCTGAGAATCATCCCATAGAAAATCAACGGTGCGGAGAGCTTCACTTTGCGGAATCAAAAACATATCAAAATTTCACCATTGCACCCCGCATACTGCATTCCACATCCCTCATCCTACATGCGGAATGGCCATTGCGGAGATCAAAGTTGCGAAAATCAAAATTTAACATAAGTCATTTCTGCATCCTGCATCCCGCAAATTGCAGATAGGGAATTGCAGAAAGCAGGCCAAACGAAATTTTTGCATCCCACATCCCGCAAGTTGCGGAAAGGGAATGGCGGAAGGGAAAAATCTGCGGAAATTCGATCTATTCATGAAAATTTTTAAGTATAAAATTGATTTCCAACATCCAGGACATCACCAATCCGGCCAATCTAATTTCATAACAACTTAGAAAATTCATTGAATTAATTACACACATAGATGCATCATTCATGAAATATACAGCTTAAACACAACAAATTCCATTCAAGCATTCGTCATTTCATATTAATTTACAAACAGTTACAGTTGCAGGGATTGAAACACAAGAGATACTTATCTTTATCAGATGCTTGTCCCGCAACCAGCTATGTCGCTGCAACGTTCCACCTAATCATAGGTTAGTGTGCTCATCAATATCTCAGCACCACTACCACCCCCGAGCTGGGCATGATTTCCCCAAGGAATAAGGAACATTAGCATACTTTCCCATAGCCAAGGATACAATAAAATGCAGCCGACCAACACAGTTGGGTTTATCAAACTTACACAGGAAGTGATTTACACATAACCAAAGTTCATGCAAGTCACAACCAAGCCAACAGATGGGTTTATTAGGATACCATCCAAGCCATCCTTCCAATTGGGTTTATCAGGCTTACACAGACAATGGTTTACACTTAGCCAAAATTCACATGAGACATAGCCAAGCCAACAGAGTTGGGTTTATCAGGCTACTGTTGTAATCTCACAGATCATAGAGGGTTACCAATAATACACATTGAATCATACAAACATAACAGACACAAGAGACAAGAACATAGGTGTAGAATAACATATTATATTATATCATGAGGGTCCATACATACACAGGACTGAACCGAGTTCTCATTTGGCTCAACAACCTAATATATATGATTTACAAACAGTTACATATAACTACCTGTCGGTTCGGTCAACTGACACGACCTTACACGGACGACCTAATCTCTAATTAGTCAGCTATTCGACTAGTCGGCTCACCGACTAGCTCCTCCAACATCTCCCCCAAGAACAAAATCTTTCTTCGTCCTGAAGAAACAGGGGAGGTACTCAAAATTTGTATTGTCTGAGATAGTTACTTTATTGTTTGTTTTCACGGGCTATGCAGTCAGATGGTTGGTCATTTTTGTATGCATGCTTCAACTATTGCTTCCGTAGTAACGGCCAGTTGATGTTGAAATTTTGTCCAGCCCTGTAATACTTTTTGGATGTCGCTGGTCAATGTTGTGATGCTTGATAAGGTCGACATCTTCTCCTGGATGGTCAGGTATGCTATACTTTCCATGTCGGGTCCCAAGAATTGATATTTTTCTTCTGCTGCTTCTAGTAATCTTTTCATCTGCAGGCAAATGGTATCTATTTTCTCTAGGCTTGGAAGCGCTTGCTATACCCACTGGTGTGCTTATCTTTCTAGTCTCTGTAGTTTGTCTGTCTCTAGTATGATTTGATCTTGTATTGTATTTCTCAGTGCTTCTTCAGTGCTTTTTCTCCTTTCCAACACTTGAATCTATTCTCGAGTTTGTCAGGTCTGCTGAAATACTTGTCTGTAATAAGTAGGTCAATCTCGGAGTACCTCTTCTGTAATGACATATTCTTCCAAGTGGTCTTGCAACACTTTGTAAGCTTCTATTAATGTTGTGTACTGTTACATTAATAATTTGGATGTCTCTTCTTTTTTATCTTCTTTTGTATTTTGTATGTGTACTTGTAGGGTCACCACCACACTCTCAAATAGTTGATATGCTTTTTCTAGTGGCTTGTTGGTTCCGGCTTCCATCGGCCCTGGTAGTATATTTTGAGCTAAGTTTTTGCATTTTGACAGGAATTCGACTTGTTCATTCTTAATGTCATCGACCTGCTTTCGTCTGATCTGGCTTCTTGTTTTTGCCTCAGTGGCCAGAATTTCTAAGAGTTGTCCTAACTCTTCGTCTCTTAGTTTTGTTGTGTCGAATGCAGTAGTCGATCCAAGTTGGATAATGTGGACCATTTTTTGACTGTGATTCTTTATGGTGTTCCTTCTTCTTTCTGTCTCTTTTTCTCTTGTGTTTATGTTGTTCTGTCTGTTGTTGTGCTTGTGCATCTGCAAGTGGTGGATTCTCCTGTGGTTGGTTTTCTAGTTGCTGATCTTCAACAGTCGGTGGAACTTCTGGTTGACTTTCTTGGGTGAGATCTGTAGCTGGATGTGTATATGGAGGATTTGGTACAGATGGTTCAGGGTTTGGTAAATGTTCTGGATTGGGAAGTGGTGGTGGAGATGGTGAATGGTCGGGTGTAATTGGTGTAGTAGGGATATTTTCAGTCGATGTTGGGTCCTCTACTTCTGGTGGTGAATCCTTTGGGTCATCAGAGAATAGGTTGTCAATCACTCGGTTGATATCTTCCAGGTTATCTTCCTCCACATCTCTTGTTGGCTCATTGGATAATGGAGGGTGTGGGATGTTGGAAGAAATAAAAGATGAAGTGTGACTTGTGACAATTTGAGATGTCTTGTCGGGGTTCCTCAAGAATGTCGACTTGATAATTCCCACAGATCTTGGTTTTGGGGGTATTTGTCCAATTTTTTGAGGGAAGATCTGCCTTGATCCACTAGCTTCAATCAGTGGACATTTGGTGGTAATCCTATGGGTAGAGGTGAGTAGGTTCAAGTAATTTTTCAATGTATGCCTATAAATCACCGTCCTGGTCGAACCGTTCTTTCAGTGTCTCCAACATAGCATTCTTACAAATGTTGACTGGGCTTATGGTGGGTATCTGTGGATTGTCTTCCTCTGTAATCTGGGTTGGAGATGGGGGTGGAGGTGTAGAAACTAAATCAACAATGTTTTCAGCAGTTGAAGTGTTTGTACTTTTTACCTTTTTCAGTCGACCTTGCTTTGCTCCTGACTCGACGAAGCATCTGAACTGTGTCTTAACCGAAACTTTTTTTACTACAATGTCTTCTATGATGTCGACGACCATAGCTACTAGTTCATCTTCATCTTCTAATTTTGAGAGGATAACCTTGCGCTTCCCCTTCCCTTTTTCTTGAGTTGCCTTTTTTCTTGCGGCTGCTATTTCCCTTGCTAGTTTTCTGATTTTGTCTTTGGTTATAGCATATTCTGGGTTGTCAGATTCAATGTCTTCCTCTAGTCCTTCTCCTCCCTCCTGTTGGTGACCTGAACTGATAATTTTCTCAGCTAGTTTGGTTACCTGCTGCTCAATTGGTGTATTTCCTCTTTGGGTCCTTGGTGGTATGATTGTTATTTGTAGTCTGTTGGTGTCCTCTGCTGGTGTCTCTTCTGACATGAAGGTGCTGATATATAGTTGGATTTCATAGTTCTCTTCCTTCTCCTGGTCAGTCAGTGCTTCTTCAATTGATAGGTTTACTTATTTAGCCTTTGCTGGTATTGCTAATTTTGTATTTGATTGTCGAGCTAGCTCTTGGAAAATCTCTTCGAATGTTGGGTAATAGTCGAGAGGTTTTGATTTTTATTTTGCTCCCTGCATATACCAGACTGTTGTGTGGTCTAGCTCAAGTTGAATATGAGCTATTTTCGGTAGACTTATTTGGATGTTCTGAGGCACCCTCCATCTGGTCGTCTAGATTTTTAGGTTTTGGAACCAGTTTTCCAACAATACTTTTTCGTTTGCTAATTCTTTCAATGTTCCAGTCTGCACAAATGGCTTGAACCTTCACATCTGTAATTTGTGTGGTTCTTGGAACTGTTTGTCGGTCGACTCCTGACACTTCTCACATATAGATTTGAACATGTCGACGACATACTGAGCCCATCTGTACACTTTTCCTATTTCTACTATTGTGTCTACCGCTTCTAACATATCTAGCTTCAAGTCACTCCCTCATCCTGTAGGGGTGATCCCTGTTGCTATGATTTTGGCCACGATTTGTGGCGTACGGGCTTGTATTTGACTGATCATTAGCCAGTTTGAGTTGTTTCATGATGGTGTCCCAGTTAGTCGTTCTACTAGTCCTTCTTTTATACCAATAGGGATTGGGTTGGCTTGGTTTGAGAGACCAGTCAGCTTGCATATGACTTCGCCAAAGATTTCCACTGGTCTGTCGAAGTAAAATTTTTCGTTGTGGTATCGACTAATAATGAATTTTACCGTTGTTTCTATTGGTAATAACTCTCGATTCCCTGTATTACATAGCCAAATGCAAATATTTATACATTACAATGTGGCGGTTGAGAACCAGCCGTTTCATCTTCCTATGCATCTATTCATATTCCTATTTAT
>LPNX011133050.1:582648-613645 GCA_001517045.1 Pseudotsuga menziesii
TTGAATTTTTACTAGCATCTTGGTCATCTTTCTTCTGGTTGTGCTTGTCTTTGATGGAATCCCATGAAGCCCAACACTGATCTGATGTGTGCCCAGTCTTTCCGCAACGCTTTCACTGCAAGTCTGATCTTTTGCTTCTGCCCCCTCTGCCTTTGAAATTTCTTCTTCCTTGTCCTCTCTCTTTGCCGCAATCTCCCTTGGAAGGGTCTTTGGATTGGTCTTTTCCAGCTAGGGCAGCACCAATACTAGATGCCAAAGAGTGCATCTTTACAACTGTTAGTGTAATTTACAATAATGAAATTGATATGACAAAGAGAAAGAGAAAACAAATAATAACCTTGCAGGTCTACAGTCTCTGCCAAGGTGATTTACAATCTCAACTTCAGATTTTAAAGTGATACAATGACAGTATATCAGCTTCAATTCGTAGCAATTTCAGGGAGAAGAAATCAATAGATACAAAATATATCAGAATATATTAGTCATACATAGGCTTCTTTAATACAAAATATATCAGTCACTAGCACACAATCTTCAGCAGTCTTCATGCATTTGGTAATGTCAATCGTCAACTCGGTCACAGCAGCAGCAAATACAAGGCAATAATCTTCACATTCAGCTCCACGCAACTAAGGCAGCTCTTCAACTTCGGTCACAACAAACTCACGCAGAAAAATAGGGCAAAAAATAGGGTTTTTGTATGAAGTCGTTGCACTCTTTCAAAGACGTAATAACTCTCCAACGCATATATTATTCCTCCAGCACATCATATATTATATTTTGCTGTCAACAAAAAGAAGGTTTACCTTCGTTCACGCGGTCGCAGATACCACTGAGTCTTTTCAACACAGCGATACCACGCTGCAATCTCGGGCGAAGTGACCAAAGTCACCACACTGATAGCAACCTCCACGCACAATACAGCAGGCAGCTCCACGCAGGTGTATGAGAGCATCAATCTTCAACAACTCTGAATGCACCAATATCAAGCAATAAAAATGTATCACAGCTCACAGCAATGAGGGAGAAAATTCAACATGTAAGGAGAGGCCTCAATCCAATCCAGGCACCAGTTTTCAGGCGTCCTTCAACGCAGGCACTAGTTTTCAGGCATCATACAACACATTAGAGAGTCACCTCTCTCACCCCACCAGGCAGTCTCCAGGTCGCAGCAACAATTCTAGGAGGAATCTTTACCAAAAAACACTGAAAATAATCAGTTTTCACCGTCAAATCACCAGCTTACACCTCTCTATGACAATCTTCTCAGCTTCAGCAATCTTCATGCAGCTCTCTTCATTCAATCTCCAATGCAGCTTTATATCTCCAACAAGCATTATTCCTCCAGGTCCATCACTTGTTTTAAGAATCAGGACTTCCAACGGAAGAACTACGACCTGTGTATCCAGACCTCCGATTTCCAGTCGTCTGATGAATTAGCAACAACTTTTAGATCAATGACACAGAAATATCTAGATAGGCTTGCTAGAATTCGCTTCGTCTTCTGTATCTTTCAGAAAAATCTTGAAAGACCTTTGTTTGAAACAGTGAAGCGTATATGCGGAAATAGGGTTTATGCAATCCCCAACGGTTACATTTAATATGGCAAGAAATATTCTGCCTTCATGTTGTTGTCAAAAGCTCAGTGCACAGCTTCACTCCTCACGCACAGCTTCACGCATAAAACTAGGTCAAAAAATTAGGGTTTATGTATTTTAATGAACAAAAACGTTTTCAATATCAACGCAATCTTCACAAGTTTGATGTACTTTTGACAATGTAGAAGGAAGCAAATAGTAGATATGTCATCCTTCACAACTTCTGGATACCAATCCCAGAGATTCTTGAATGCAGAATCACTATCACCATTTCTGAAAAGGTTTTAACGTTTCAAGACTGAAACAACACTGTTAACGTTACCTCGCGAGTGGATTGAACAGATAGGCCCAGTAGCTCACGATGGCGCTGGATGAGCAGACGAACAAGCTTTTCAGAATTCGACGAACCATTTTTCAAATGCTCAACAACAGAGACTATCTCGTGGGTGACTTCGAGATCAACACGACCAAAGAGTAGTTTCTTGATAAGTTCAGAGAAGACCCAAAGAAGGAAGATCTTGTTCTCAATAAAGCCAAGTGCAGCAATTCATTCTCAGCCACACAGTCTTTAACAAAGAAAGATAGGTCACAGCAAAGATTACACCCTCATGAAATTTCTCTCCAATACTGCGCAGGCCTCTTCAAGCTCATAGTTCAGCACAGTGCAGTGAAGGAGTCACGCAGTAGTCTCGAATACACAACAAATACACAGCAAATACCACTGACTTCAATGGAATCGCAGTAGCAAGATGGTGTTCAACGGCAAGAAGAAATTTCAAAGGATGTCTCCAGCGTTAGGGTGCTGCAAATTAGGGTTAGGTAATTCAAAAAATTTAGCAGAGAATAAACGCAGGCAAATGGAGGAGTAACCTAACGCATACACTGCATGCGACTTGACTGGAAAACTGATGGAGCAGTCTGGCAATGGACTGGCAAGCAGAATGCTAGGAATGGGCAGATTGGCAACAGGCAGTAGTTATGGCAGGCAGGTAGCCAGGCTCTGATACCACTTGTTGGTAATAACTCGTGATTCCCTGTATTACATAGCCAAATGCAAATATTTATACATTACAATGTGGCATTTGAGAACCAGCCGTTTCATCTTCCTATGCATCTATTCATATTCCTATTTATTATTTATTTACAATAATCCCTAACGGATTATATTCTAACAGTTTCTTTCATTCCTCCAAAACTCGCCATGAATGGTGTGTTCATGTAGTTCATAATGGAGCTGTGGTTTATTTTCTCTGTTGCTTGTGTCTGTTTCTAGTCGACATAGGCCCATTCCTTGATTTCATCCCAAGTTTTCTCCCATGAGGTTTCTTGTACCTTGGCGTTCTTGATGTTTCTTAGTCATCTCATGAGTGGGGTTTTTGTTGATTGTAGTTCCTTTGTTTTTGCAGCTGTAGCTCTGGTTTTCTTTAGGGCCATCTTGTCGGTCTCTTGGTTGACTTTTCTTACAGGTTCTCGTCTCTCAAATTTTTCACTGTTGAATTGTTCTATCTCTTCAAAATACGATGAATGATATTTTTCTGCTCGGTATTTATAGGTGGAGCGGGTGATGTTTCTGTCGATGGATGTATTAATGGTGAAAGTGATGGTCCAACACGGTCTTTGGAGTTTGCATTAATGGTGATTTGATTTTGGCGCTCCTTCTTACCGTAGTCATGAAGGCGTGATTTGACCTTCGGGGTCGTTGGTTGATGTCGATCATGTGAGCGGTCGATGGCGGTATGTCGATGGGTTTGGTGTCGGTTGTCGAAATGCTGGTTATTATATCTTTCAAAGTTTCCTGTCATCCTGGGTTATGGGTGTTGGTTCTGTTTTGTTGTTTTTAGGCTTTTTATATTTTTATAGTTTTTTTTTGACAGTTATGGTGGTTATATGTATGCTTTTTTTTTTGAACTTGTTTTAATTTTGTACTATTTTAGTCGGGTACCATTAACAAGTTTTCGAAATATTATGCCTTGTAATGTCCTTAATCAGATCGATCCATTGGAATAAATCTCTTTGACAATGTAATGTCCCATCCATTATGTGTGTAAATTTTTGGGTTTTCCTTTTACTCGACTTTTGTATAGTAAGGTGAGGTCCCCTACCGACAGATTTTTGTTTTTGATATTGCGATCATGCCAAGCATTCTGCTGCTTTTTTTGGATTTCTTGATGTTGCAAAGAGATCAATCGGTGTTCCTCTAGCTTGCTTAATTGTATCAGTCGATCCTTCCTGCCTTCTTCGACATCGACATGTAAAATATCTTCTATGATAGGTGTTTGTTGTCGAAAATGTAGTGGAACAACTGCTTCTTGTCCATAGATTAGTCGGAATGGTGTTTGGTCGGTCAAATGCTTGTATGCTGTTATGTAAGCCCATAGTACTGCAGGTATCTTTTCATCCCAATCATCTTTGTCGGTATTGCATATTTTTGTTAGACCCCTTGTTAATGTTTTGTTGAATGCCTTGATCGCTCCATTCAACCGAGGGTGATAAATTGTACTACATCGATGGTCAATTTCGAACTGGTCTATTAGTGCTTTGATGGTTTTGTTAATAAAGTGTGAACCTTGGTCACTGATTAGGGTTATTTGGCATCCAAATCTAGTAATTATATTTTCGTAGTTAAATTTAGCAGCTATCTCACTGGAACATGCGTCGACAGGTTCTGCTTCTACCCACTTGGTTACATATTCTACTCCGATTATTATGTACCTTGCACATGTTCTTTTTCCTAGTATCGGGAATGGTCCTATAAAGTTGATGGCCCAAATTTCAAATTTCAAACTTGGGTTTACTGATATCAAGGGAATTTCTGTACTAAGCAGAGGTCAACCCATTCATTGGCATCTGTCGCATTGGCTCACAAACTTTTTACAATCCTTGTATAATGTCAGCCACCATAGCCCTGACTGTTGGATTTTCTTGGCAGTTGTGTCTGCTTGAAAATGTCCTCTCTCCATTCCATAGTGTGCTTCATACATGATATTATCTCTTTCGTGTTCTAATACGCATCTTCTGAGGATGTCATCTGGGCCCATTTTATATAAAAATCCATTTATGAGGCTATATGGTGCAGCTTTCATAGCTAAGATTTGTTTCTTTTTTGTGCTCATGCCCTTTGGTGCTTGACCATTTTCTAAGAATTGAGCTATTTCCTCTAATTCTGCTAGAACTGCTTCTATTTGAAATAAATGTGCATCCGGTAGATCATCTTCGAATCCTGTTGGCTCCTCTCCCGTGTCGATTCATGACAAGTGGTCAAGTTTGACATTTAATTTTCCTGGTCTAGCAACGAATTCAAATTCGAATTCTTGGAATAATAGTAGCCATCGACAAATTCTCCCATGGTGTAAGGGTTTTTTTATAAGGTATTTTAATTCTTGGTGGTCGGTATAAAGATGAAAGGGTTGGCTAGTAGGTAATGTCGATACTTCTGTAGTGCAAAAACCATTCCTAATGCTTCTCTCTTTGTTGTCGGATAGTTTCTTTTTGTCTTATTTAGTTTTCTGCTGCTGTAAGCTATGGGGTAATCCATTCCGTCGTCCCCTGGTTGTGTTAAGATCGCTCCTATTGCTAGGCCTGATGCGTCAATGTGTACGTGAAATTTGATCGACCAATTCGGGAACCTTAGAATGGGTGCCTCGACTAGCTTCCTTTTTAGTGTTTCAAATGATATGTTACATTCATCTGTCCAGTCGAACTCCTGATCTTCTCTTAATATTTCTTCCAATGGATATGTCATATCTGAATAGTATCTCATAAATTTCCTGTAATATCGTGTATGGCCAAGTAGTACTCTGACTTGTTTTGGGTTCACTGGTTGTTTTAAGTCGAGGATAATTTTTATTTTTGCAAAGTCGACCTTGATGCCTTCTTTGTATACAATGTGTCCTAATAGTATCCCTATAGGAGTTAGGAATATGCATTTTCTTATGTTCAAAGATAGTTGGATTTGTCGGCATTGTTCCAACATGAGCCTTAGCCATTTGCAGTGATATTTCAACATAGAGTATATTGTCCAATCATCGAAATATACTGCCATTGTTTTGTAGATATATTCTTGAAATGTTTTGACCACAATTCTCAAAAATATTGCAGGTGCATTTTTTAGACCAAAAGTCATAACTCTGTAGGAAAATGAGCCGAATTCACATACGAATGTTGTCTTTTTCCGGTCTTCTTTGGCTATTGGTACTTGGTTGTAATGTGAGAATCCGTCTGTAAATGAGTAGCATTCATGTCTTGCGACTTCATTTAGGATTTCATCTGCATAGGGTGTTGGGAATTGCTCTATTAAGGTGACTTTGTTTAATTCTCTGAAGTCGACACAGATCCTTAGCTTGGTCGGGTCGTGATTCTTTGGTTGTACAACCATTAGACTTGCCCATTCTGATTGGTCAATAGGGTAGATAATTCCTACTACAACGATATTGTTAGAATAATCAACCCATAGTTAGCTACCTTAGACATTAATTAATCCAATTTTTGTCTTATTTGCCTAGTTTCCATATTCCACCTTATGCAAGTTGTCCTCCACACATCCATAGTGGTCAAAATTGCTAATTTTGAGTCATGGAGCACTTGGGAAACCTCCTAGAATCAAATTTTCTTTATTCCTGGCCTCCCTATCACATGTCTGCTTTTCCTGCTTTATTGCCTGCTTTTTCAGTGTTTTAAGACAATTGGGAAAGTTTGACTAGGTGAAGTTAACTTGTTTTTTGTCCTCCACATCCTCCACTCTTTTCTCCTATGAAAAGCATGTATGAGTTGTCCTTCCACCCACTATTAGCTTGCCTTATTGATTTTTCCAATTCGTGAGCTCCTAGACAGTTTTGGAAACTGCTTTATGCACCTATGGGGGATTTGCTTAGATTTAGTAAGCCTGCTTTTGACTAAATTCGAATGACATCTTCATGCATTCGAATCTCTCATGTAATTATTTATTGTGGCAGCCTATGACTTCACAGGGTTGGATATTGTACACTTATTCAATACAGTTTAGTGTTCAACTCCATATTCAGTCTCTTTTGTGAGTAATTTGCATGTGTAATTGGCAATTGTTGTGAGTGTAATTGTTCTAACAACTGGGTTCAATTTTCACACATATTATCAATCTCTTTCTTGACTATCTCTTTGTATTTATGAGCTAATTTATATGGCCTCTTCTTTACAGGTCAGGCATTAGGTTTAATGTCGATCTTCATTTCACCCATTTCATGGACTAGACCTTTGGGATCTTTGTAGTCTCTAGCGAATACATCTTGGAATTCTTTTAGTAAGTTTATTATTTCGGTTGTTTGTTCCCCACTCCAGTAATCACATTTTTTTGCCATTTTTGGTCGATCATCGTTTGATATGTCAAATTCTTTAGTTTTCACTTTGGCATCTAACCATTCTAGTGCTTTGGCTTCATTGATTGGTCGCCTCCCTTCTTTGAATTGTGAAAATGTATCAGGAAAGTCTGTTGTAGTCATTGGGTCGGTATCTTCTTTGTCGCCTGTCTCGACTTTAAGTACTGTGCGAATTGGTTTTGTTGTTTCCGAATGGTATGATTTCCATCGAAACCTTTTCCCTTCCGGATTTCCATTTTCCATTTGTAGTCTTGTTGACTGTGGTATTGTCTTGGTTTGTATGTTATTACATGTTATTTTCGGTCGATCATAATTTTGTGTTAGGGTGTTGTTCCCGGTCGGTTCTATAAACGCTTTGATTTGTTTTGCAGTTTCAACTAACTTTTCATTTTGTGGTATAAAGCTGAAGTCTTTGATGAAGTTCTCTCTAAGCTCATGCCATTGAAATGTTTCATCCCGTGCTTCTTCCATTTTGTACCAGTTGTTTGGTAAGTTGGATAGCATCGATGGAAACATGTGTGGCCATGTACGTTTGTCTTTATACCCAAGTCTTTTCCACTCTTTTTCACATGTTCTTATGTGTTCTTTTGGGTCCTGCCCCTGGATGAACATAGGTATTTGGGATTGTTTGGTTAGCCTTTTCCCTCCAAATATTTCTACAAAGTAAGTTGAAGATGTTGTCCATGTCTGCAATCTTGATTGATGGGTATCCCACCATCTAGTAGCTTGTCCTGTGAAGGTTTCTACTAGGCTTTGTAGTTGGCCATGTTCGCCAATGTTTTTAGATACTTGTTCTATATGCATAATTGGTTATTCTCTTTCTTTGTATCTTGGGATTTGTTTGATACTTACATTTGTTGGTTTTAAGGTAAGGTATTCCCTGCTTTTTTTTTCGAATATTTTTGGGACCATGGAAACTAAGAAACATTGTTGGACTGGTTTCTTCTGCACTGTTTGAATGGTCCAGCAACCTCTTGCTTGTGTCTTGTATTTTTTTACTTCCCAATCATATAATTTTGTGTCTAAGTTGTATCCTACTGAATCTCTATTTCCTAAGTGAATTTCGCCATAGACATTGGGTTCTATGTAGTCTTCATTATTTTGTATTTGATATAATTGTCGGATGTCGACTTCATCATCAATAGGTTCTATCCAAGGTTCTCCTTGGGATGGATGGATATGTACTATAACTTTCTGTCCATTCTCTTTTAGTTTTATCCTTTCTTTGTCTAAAGATATCTATGCTTTCATTTTTCTTCCTCGGGGTCTACCTACTAAAGCTAGGAAGGAACTGGATCCTTCCTTAGGGTCAATAATTTCAAAGTCGACTTTGGTCGATATTCCTTTTATTGTCATATCGATATTTCTCCAAACTATGATAGGTTCGATCAGACCTTGGTCGACTAATTTGAGGTATATTCCTGACTCATATAGTCGAGGTCTACCCAATTGTTCCCAAGTGTCCTGAGTCATAATATTTACTTGTGAGCCGAAGTCAAGTACAACTTGTTGAACATGGTATCCTTCGATTTCTAGGTCGACAAGCGGGTCGACATCACTTTTGTCCTTTTGGTTTAGACTACATATTTTTTTTTTGTTTTTCTATATTAGTATTATGCTTCATATTATATAATAATTCAATGAATTGAGATACCGCTTTATCATCTTGTACTAAATGTATTCATTCTTTAGCTGTGCTTTGTCGACTATCATCAACTTCTTCTTGTCTAGCAAATTCTTTAAATATATTCGTTGCGTCATTATACAATTGTTTTTGTTTAGCTGGGTTAGGATAATCATTCTTTTATTTTATTTTACTTATGCATGGATTATCACTCCCAATTTTTGTCCCTTGTCGGGTTACTATATGTAGATTCTTCGTATTGATTACATCATGTTTTTGAACGCACGACAAGACATTAACATTTTTCTTTTTATTGATTTTATTAAGCATAGTAGGGAAATCCTCTAATGAGTGATCACCGACTCCACAACTACTACAAAATTTTAAATCGGTTATGTCCTTGTATGGGCAGTCTGCATATCGATGACCTTCTTTATAGCATGTAAAACACTGGATGGGCCGACATGGTCGATTGTCATGATTCCCATATAATCGACCTCAACCTCCATATCCTCCACGATGGTTGTTGAACCAGCACTCATATCGACAGCCTTCATATCTTTGATTATCTGGTTCATTTTGATCATTGCATCACTGGTTGTTATCATTGTTCTACACAACTGTGTTTTTCTGGTAAACTGCTTGGTAGTTTTGTCGGTTCTTTAAGTTTAAGTGGAATTCGGTCGTGGCGTGAATTTTTACTTCACAGATTGCACACCAAGATGCTTTGTCGTTTTTCATGTTATACGGAAAATCTTTCGCTGTGTGTTCTCCATGTTCTTGGTAGATGTCACAGAAGCACTTTGTCTGAACAAATTGAACATCCTGTTGACTTATGTCTTGTCGACAGTTATCTTTAGCGTGTCCAGTCATTGAGTATTTTTTGCACCAGATGTCTTGATTCTTAAGGTTCAGCTCTTCCAATGATTTCTGCATGATTTCTAGCTGTTCTTCCAGTCTAGTATCAATGAGATATGCTGGGAAATATTCGTCCATCTCCACTTGCAGATATTTGGTAAGTGCATCTTCTTACGTTTTAAACGTCTCCAAGCTTATGTGCCACTAATTTTTTTGTGATAGACCTACAAGGAACCACTAAATTAATAGTTGTTCATTAATTACATAATCCAGTTGGCTGAGGAGGTCTTTCCATTGTTTGTCATATTCTCGGACAGACTCTGCTGGCTTTTGAGATGTTGTTTTCAACTTTTTGGCTGCCAAATGTTTTGCATCTGGAGTTTTAAAGAAAGACAAGAATTGTGCTTTAATTTCTGCTTTGGATGCTTGGGGAGTTCTCTCGATATAGGTCATGTACCACGTTAGTGCTCTTTTCCTCAAGGCATAGGTGAACTGTGCCATCTGTCGATCTTTAGCTGTAACCTGATTTGCCTCCCATGTTGACTCACATACGAACCAATGTCATCTAGGATCTTCGTCACCCTTGTATAGAGGGATATGTGCTGATCTGTGACCCATGTCGAAATCGCTGTCGCTATCTCCTCCAGGAGGTGGTGGTGGTGGGGGTAGTGGGATTTTTTGCTTGTCTCATTGTGTAGAGCTGTTGTCGACGGAACTTTCGTTCCCGTCGGTCATTTTGTTTGTCGTTTCTTCTCTGACAAGTAGTCAGTTCGGGTCGACTTCTCCTGTCGATGTCCAACTACACTGATTTGTCTGGAGGTCTGACTGTTTTGTATTTTCCAAAGCTATGTTTGGTATGGGGGTGCTCCTTCATGTGTTGGGTAAAGTAAGTGGATACTTCGGTTGGAAGGGTATGCCTGAAGTGTGACCCACTTTCCTTCCTCCGGTCGACGGATCACTAGATGATTATCATCATTTACCTCGTCATCTAGTCGGCTCCATATACCAAACTCACCGACTCTTAGTCTTAGGTCTTCTTCGAAAATGGCTTGTATCCCAGTACTCGGATTCGTTGGAGACAGAGGTCTTATGTCCTGGGCAACTTCTATTTGGAGAGATTCACGCTGCTCTATCCACATGTCTTCTTCCATGGGTGATGCTTCTTCATCCACACCTTCTTCTTGTCAGTCATGACCTGACTCTGGCAGATTTATTTCCTGGTCTATCACCCTAGTATTCATTCCTCTTTGCAGTGCTATAGCCCATTCTCTTCTTTCTTCCCTTCTTTTCAGCCTCTTCTCTGTCTCTATTTTCTATAAATTCATCATACCTTTGTGTGTCACTGTTCATTCGATTTCCTTTCTAGGTTGAATTTTCATTGCTGGTGATGGTATCTCCTTTTAGTAGACTAGAATACCCTTCACTTTACCCCGAAATACGACCAGCTAGCCCCCCATAGCCTACCCGATGCTTTAGAAAGCTTGGATAGTTATGTTTACTTGCTTAGGAAATATTCCCACTCCCTTCCGGCAATGAATTTGTCCCACTTTTTCTGTTTCTCCACCCAGTTAGAATTTGGTGGCGATTCGTGTAGTGAAGGACGAGGTTCTACAATATGACCCACTCCTTTTTCTATCAGGAATTTGAACAGTAAGGTCGGTAAGGAGCACAGGAACTGCTCGGTAATGTCTGTATAGAATTTTTTCTCAATGGTTTCTACCGAAGTTCTTTTTTCTATGGCTTGCTCCTCACAGAATTCTTCTGTGATCTTTTCAAACCACTCCGATAGGTTTGTTTGACCCCCTCGAATCAATTTCTCTAGAAGCTCTTGGTCCTTAGTTGCTTCCGGCTTTTTCATCCAGAATTTTTTTCAAAATCTGGGGTACCGATTCTACGAACTTCTCATGAGTTTCAGTGAAGAATCTGTCCTTCGCCTGAGCAGTGGTTAATCTATTTCTCCTCGCGTAATTCTACAAATAATTTTATATCTTATGCTCCCACCAGTTCTTAATCTCCTATTATGATATCATCTGCTTATAGTCATCTCAGATATGTACTACCGGCAACGGAACCAATGTTTTAATCTCACAGATCACAAAGGGTTACCAATAATACACATTGAATCATAAAGACATAACAGGCACAACAGACAAGAACATAGGTGTAGAATAACAGATTATATTATATCATGAGGGTCCATACATACACAGAACTGAACCGAATTCTCATCTGTCTCAACAACCTAATATATATGATTTACAAACAGTTACATATAACTACCTGTCGGTTCGGTCAACCAACACGAACTTACACGGCCGACCTAATCTCTAACTAGTCACTATTTTACTAGTTGGCTCACTGACTAGCTCCTCAAACAGCTGCCAAGGAGGTGTAAAGATTGATTGCTAAACTAGTGAGCTCAATCCCAGAGCTATGGACACCTACACTGGATCTAGCTTGACTTCTAAAAAATTACACACCCAACACAAGGAAGCATCCCCTTCTCTTCTACACAGTCCCTCGAGCCATGCCTTCCCTTCCAGTTCTATTCAGGGTATGCAAAAATGAAAACCAGCCCTCTAGATTGGTCTATGAGGTTCCTTCACACACTAGGTTTATCAAGTAAGTCCAGACTCCATTTCCATTCCCCAAATCAATTCAGATCTCAAACGAGGATGTACACATAGCGATCTCAGTTATGGGATTATCAAAACGTAACATAATCCAAGGAATACACACACACGCGCACAACAATTACGAATTTCTGAGCATTGCCTAAGCCAGGTCGACTACTGCAATTACCAAAAATGAAATTGTTTGCTGGTCATTCAAATCAAAAACACAAATCGGATTCTGGGCATTTGCATTGCGAAAACGACTAACAGACAGGAAAATCGTAAAAAAGAAAAACCATCCACAGAACAGGAAAAATTCCTGAAGGATCAAGACTCAGAGTGGTTTTGCTTCCTGCAAGAATGCCAGAATGTTTTTCCAAAACCTTCCACATAGTACAAATCATGAGGGAAAGGTGAAACACGACTGCATGAGGGAAAGGCAGGTGTTTTTGGTGTTTTCTTTCCCAAAAAAATTTAAAAAACGTTTTTCAGAAATGGTGCTCTGCCCATTTCGAATTTCTTCCTCCTCTTCCCATTACCCCCCTTATCCTTAGGAAAAATCATGCCCCCATCTCATTTTGTTGCATTGACATAGTTGGTTGTAGGTTTTTAATTAAAATTGCAAATTTAACATGATGCCCAACTTTTTAATGTTCATCTAGCATAAAATACCATCGACCCAAACTTAATCGTTGAAACATAAACACTAAATCAATGGTGGGGATTTTTCCTTGAGCTCCACACCATAATTATTCACATCATATTATTTAAATGCAAACGGGGTCAAAACCGGGGTGTTACAACAATATTCTGTTGGAACTACATCTAAAATGATTTTCCCAAAATACTTCGTTCTTGAAACTGAAGAACAAGAAAGGTTAGATTCTAAAGAAGAAAACACAGAATCTTTATACGCTGTCCCATTTGAAGAAATGTATCATTTTCGAAGACATATGTGAGCTTCTGTAAGGAAACTTGGAGGATTGAAAGTAATTTCTGCGTTACCTAGGAGGCGAGCTCCTAAGAAAGAAATATCATACACACAAGATTTAGTGCTTGTAGAAAATTTGGAAGAATTGTTAGATTTCTCTCTCCAAGAAATCATTGAACCCCTTGATCAGTTGGGAACTGAATCCCCTACGACTGAATTATTTTTGCATTCCCCACCACAATCTCCACCTAAAGTTATGGTTGGGATTGTTATCCAACCCGCGTGGAGATCCATAACACCACTCAACTTGGTCATTACTTTACACGATTTACCTAAGCACCCCAAAAGAGTGTTACCGAAATTTGATCCGAGGAAGGGTGTTTCTGCGGAAGATCATTTAAAAATATTTTATCTCGCATTGAATATTTTAAACATTGAACACGAAGATGTTGTCTACGGATTGTCCCCGTATACTTTTGAGCCTAGAGTGTCATCTTGGTACTTTATTCTACAGGATAAATCAATAGCAAACTGGGATGGTTTTGAAAAGGTTTTCATAAGTAAATTTGGAAACCAAAAAACTATAGCTACACTCATGAAAGAATTGTTGTCTATGAGGATGGAAAATCAAGAAAAGGTTCAAGAATCCATTCAAAGGTTTACTACTCTGTTAAATAGTTTTAATGCTGCGACAAAACCAACCGAGGAGTCTTTGGTAGAATATTACACTACAACACTGTACCCACCCATAGAAATGTTTGTTAAAAGGGCAGTTAAGGTTACATTAGTAGAAAATTATGAAGAATCCAAGAAGGTGGAGGCTGATCTAGACAGTATCGAAAGAAATACTTTAGAACTGAAGGTAAAACCAATGGTCGGTAAGAATCCTTTGCTAATATCTAGACCCAAAGAAGAACCTTCAAACGAATTAGAAAATGTGGTCAAAATGGTACATAAATTATCCAACAAGATAGTAGAATTGGAGAAATATATGGGAGCTAGATCATCGAGAAAAGCATTCAAACCCTTCTAGAAGAAAAGGGAAGAAAGCGGACATACACAACCACCTTTACTTAATCCTGTTGTTCTGAATTTTAATGAAGTTGGCATGGATCATTTATGCACTTTTCACCAACAACATCACTCTGAGAAGAGCTACCCGCAATGGATTAATTCAATGACTCTAGTAACGAATCAGTTATTAGACGCCCAGGTGATAGACCTAGAAGACCCAGAAGAAGACCAAACAAATGAACAAGAATAACCAACTGAAGAAACCACAATGGTATTATCGGATTGGGATCACACATTAGGATGTGGGTTTTCATGTGCCCTTTCTTAATCGTTTTCCCGCCGATTGTTATGAGATCGTAACTGTTTCGTAAGAAACTGGTGTGCTTTGTTTTTTGGTCGAATTTTGCACATAGGAACCAAAATCCAGTTTTCTCTTCTACAGTACTTATTTTCATTGACATTATGGTTTATGTTTATTAGAGGTAGTCAAAATAAATGATAAATTATCGTTTGATCGTAGACAAACTTTGCAATTTTTTCTCACATCCCTTTGAAGATTATCGCAGAAAGAAGATACAGTTGGAGGGCAAAGCACGCTAAAGCATAAAGCGCCGGAGTCGTTGCTCAAGGAAGAAAATTATTAAGGGGCTGAGGAATGATAAATGTAATCATTACCGAGCAAAGGCCCAGGCTTGGGCGGTTCGTCAGTTACCTAGTTGTGCCCGTTGTTTTATAGAAATATTTATTTAAAACGTAACATTGAATTATGAGCAGCACATAATGACAAAACTGGAGATTGAAACGGTTGTGGGGCAACCGAAAGGTTTTGGAGCTGAGTTTTGTATAAATGTAGAAAGGGGAGAAAGGGAGAGGGATTTTCCTGGAGAGACTTGTGAACTACTTGTTGTAAGAGGAACTACTTCGTTTTGCAATAATAAAATTACAATTTTGTCTGTTGGAGAAAGTGTTGTGTGGAATGTTCAAATGTGATGAAATGAACAATGTTGAAGGGGAACTATTTCGTTTTCAGCTGTGTTTCATTAACTGTGAGATCATTCTAACTTTCTGAACCTATGTTCTTACATGAATGTTCTCTGGTTTATTATGTGATAATTTCCACTATGAGTAATGAATGTTTTAACAGATGACGAGCTATCTTGTTGTGTATATCTTTATTCATGTTTATGTGTTTTGATTCTAAGAACAGCTATCTATGATTTATCTTAACATATGAACAGTATTACATTACTCATGAATTGATTATCTTGCTCCCTAGGGACAGCTTAGTTAATATATATATATTTTTTAGTTGTGTGTGATTTAGATGCGAGAGAGTCTAAGACGAGAGGTAAGAACCTGCGCATCACATTGTGACCACTCCTCACTTTCTTCATCAATCTTGATCTTAGATAGGCACTTGCATATCATACTTAAAGTCAAAAATACAAAAATATACACGATGGACCAGGCTGCAACCGGTAAAACCCTTTGTTTTTGTTACTTGACCTACGATAGTTGGACTGCAAACCGGATAGATTCCCTATACCAAACAGTCGCGGGCTAGTTGGGAACGTTGACTGGGGAGAACCCCTTGCTGTTGTTCCTTGTGAATTTCCAGGCCTCAACAGTTTCTGGCACTAGAAGGAGGGCCACCAGTGCATGGCTGGCTGGGGAAATCCATTTCCTCGAAATTACTCCACCAATGATAGTTTTGAAAGCAGTTTATTTCCTAACCCAAATACTAAATAAGATAGAGAACATTTGTTTTCTGTAGACAACCAAGTAATAAATGATCTAAGAAGACACACACGGGCCTATGTAAAGAGTATTGGAGGATTACCCACTATGCCTAATTTACCCCGAAGAGAATACAAGAAGAAATATCGTCCCATCTTGGAAGATTCAGTGTTGGTTGGAGATTTGGAAGAGTTAGTAGAAGTAGCATTACAGGAAGTTGTTCATCCTTTGAATCAACTAGGCCCAAACACACCTTACTGTTCTCCTGTGCGTACTTCTATTCCTTCACCTCCTCACTCTCCACCCAGACTCATGGCAAGTGTAAATGCAAATCAGCCACTTAACCCACGGAATCCACCACCGGCTTGGAAATCCAGATCACCCTTGAACTTAATGCCTTTGTTGCATGACTTACCTCAAGCTTTTGAAAAGATGCTGCCCAAGTTTGATCCAAATGAGAAGATGTTAGTAGATGACCATTTACAAAGTTTCTATTTGGCAATAGAAGGATTGAGGGCTGGGGAACATGAGCATGTAGTTTGTAGACTTTTTCCACATACCCTTAAAGGAGCAGCAACATCATGGTATTTTGGTTTGCCTACAAACTCTATCCCAGACTGGGATACCTTTGAAAGGATTTTCATAAGTAAATATGCAGCCCAAAAAAATCATGTGGCTCTCATGAAAGGACTGTGCACCTTAAAGAAAGAAAGAAAAGAGAAGGTGCATAGTTTTACCCAAAGATTTGCAGCTTATCTTAAGAATTTTTCTGAAGCTGACAAACCTTTGGATAAAGTTCTGATTGAGTATTATACTTCAGCTCTAGGGCCCAATCTGGCCATGTTTGCCTAAATGAAAGCCAAACCTACACTAGCAGAGACTTATGAAGAAGCGGAAAGAGTTGAGGATGAAAAGGAAAGTATCGAAGACTATCCTGAACAGTCGGGAGAAAAAAATGTTAGGAGGAAAGCTTTGTTATTTACTAAGCCTAAAGATGAGCAATCACCAGATTTTGAAGGAATGGCAAAGATGATGCAAAAGCTCTCTAACAGAATAATAGACTTGGAAAAGGAAAAGGAAGCCCAAAAGTTTTATAAGTCTTATTACAAGAAAAGGGAAGATAACAATCAATCCCAACCCCCCCTGCACGGCCCTGCATCGATGAACTTAACGGAGGTGGGGATGGATAACTTTTGCACTTTTCACCAATGACCCCATTCTAAAAAGAATTGTCCTCAATGGATAAATTCAATGACGTTGGAAATGAATCAGCTTTTGGATTCCAAGTTAACCGAGGATAATGATGAAGAAGGGAAAGACAACAATAAATCAACAGAAAAACAAGAGGATGAGGCTATGGCTTTATGGGATTGTGTATCGTTGTTTGATATCGAGGAAGAAAAGGACTTGAGACATGAGGATACCTTGGAAACAAATGTAACGACGAGAATCCAGGGGTTGATTAAGGAAAACAATCTTATGCTTTCAAATATTAAGAAGCTTCAAAAGAATGTTAAGAAATTTCAAAAAAATACCTCAACTAATAAAATTCCGGAATTTACCACCACTAGTCAAAATCCAAGATAGATCAAAATGCCTACTAGACCCATTGAAGAGAAAATGAATAATATTAAAACGAATCTCATAGAACATAAGATGGATTATGACATCGTGGAGGATATCAAAAAGGTGAGGGCAAATATCTCGTTATTTGAGATGTGCAATGTGCTGCAGCAGAAAGAAAAGTTATTGAAAGCACTTGAAATGTCAGAGGAGAAACTCCCCATTGACAATCAGCCCCAAGTAGAAGAAATTGGTGAAGCGAGTGTGGGAGGTAAACCTAAATGCAAGACTCCACCTTTCCTCCTCACTTTTGAAATTTTCAACCACAACGTGCACAATTGTCTAGTAGACTCGGGGGCATCAATCAATGTTATGCCACTGTCAGTCTGCAAAAAGATAAATGGACAACCTAAACCATCTACCTGGAGGGTCATTCAGTTGGATAGAACGAATGTGAAAGTAATTGGGGAAATGGAGGATGTTCTCATTCGCTTATCTTCAAATGATAAGGTATGTCAATTCATTGATATTGTGGTAGTTGACATACCTGAAGCTTATGGACTTGTTTTGAGTAGAGATTGGTTAGCAAAGCTGAGTGGATATTTTGTCTCGGACTGGTCACATATGTGGCTACCTTATAAAGGAAGCCCTAATCAAATTAAAGTTTTAAGAGAGCCCCACATGAAACACAATGTTACTCAGTTCGAAGGTAAAAATGAACAAGTGAATTCTGTTTTGGGAAATTACTTTATTGAGCTAGAACCGAGAAACTATCAAGCGGAAGAAGCCAGCGATACATCAGATGCTCAGCCTGATCTCCTTCATTTTTCATAGGCTGATGAAATCGATAGTAAAATAGTAGACTTAACTGTAGATATAGGTATTGATTCACGCATAGTAGTGGTGATTGTTGGACGCTTTTCTCTGATGGTTCTAAAACTTTGGAGGGTTCAGGAGTCGGCTATGTCCTGATTGATCCTAATAAAAATAAACATTTTCTTTCATGTAGGTTAGAGTTTGAATGCACCAATAACACAGTTGAATATGAAGCACTAGTTCAGGGACTAAGAAAAGCAATTCAATTAAAGGTAAAAAATCTGAAAGTGTATGGGGATTCTGAAATAATTGTAAAACAAATTCGAAATCAAATACATTGCATTTCTCCTCATTTAAAATCTTATCAAAATGAAGTATGGGATTTGCTTAAATATTTTCATGCATTCAACATTGTATCGATTCCTAGACTTAAGAATGCGGCAGCTGATTTGTTGGCCACCTCAGCTGCGAGGCTTGTGCCCTCTAATGATCGATGCTCTGTTGAATTGCCTTTCAGGCCTTCGGTTTCAGATATGATTACCAATATACGAGTTTTTGATGATGATCAACAGATCCTAGAATGCCTGACAAATGATGAAACCTTCAAAGGGGCGATTATTAATGATGGAGAGCATTAGGCCGAGCTCAAATTCAATAATTTTATTCCTAAAGGAGTCAGGACTTTAGAGCAAATGTTTGGTCTAAACGAGAAATTCAGAAGGCCAGTGAATGTGAAGACTCATAGCTCGTATTTATAGTTCGAGTTAATTAATTTAGGGACTGAAATTGAGCCTAAATATGTGAATTTGGGAAAGTGCTACTCTCCAAGTGAAAGGAATAAGTTCATCAGTCTGTTCAAATAATACAAAGATGTTTTTTCCTGGACGTATGAAGATCTGAAGACATATGACACTAATATTATTTAGCATGTTATCCCCATCACATCTGCAGTCAAGCCTTATCAACAGCCTTTAAGGAAAATGCATCCTAAATTGGAGCCTCTGGTTCAGAATGAAGTAAAGAAGTTGTTGGATGCTAAAATTATTTTCAAAGTTAGACACTCGGTATGGGTTTCAAATCTGGTACCAGTAAGGAAGAAATACAGAGAAATTAGACTATGTGTGGATTTCAAAAACTTAAATCGCGCTTCGGATAAAGACAATTATCCTATCCCACCCATGGAACAGATATTGCAAATGGTTTCAGGTTCTGAATTATTTTCTTTATTAGATGGATTCTCATGCTACAATCAAGTGTTAGTAGCTGAAGAAGACAAACTTAAAACTACATTCAGAACCAGATGGGGAGCTTTTGCTTACAGAAGGATGCCCTTTGGACTCATAAACGTTGGAGCTACTTTCCAGAGGGCTATGGACATAGCTTTCCGCGGTCTGATTGGCCACAGTGCTGTAGTATACCTTGATGACATCACAATATTCTCAAAGAAAAGGGAGGAACACTCATTTCATCTAAAACATATTTTTGAATGCTGTCGAAAATATGGTATCTCACTAAACCCCAAGAAGTGCGTGTTTGTCGTTACCGAAGGTAAGTTGTTGGGTCACATGGTTTCTAAGAAGGGGATCTCCATAGACCCAGAGAGGATCAAAGCTATTGAACAGATTCCCTTACCCCATATTAAAAAGCGCATGCAATCATTTATGGGGACAATAAATTTCGTGCAAAGGTTTGTGCCAGATTTCGCTCAAATTGTTAAACCTTTGCAACAAATGGTAAAGAACAGTGTACAATTCAAGTGGACTGATGTAGAGAAGAATGCATTTAGTAAAATAAAGACAGCGGTTGCACACGCACCCTCCCTCAAGAGTCCAGATTTTGAGAAAGATTTTATTTTGTACACTTTCGCATCTGACGATTTACTAGCAGCGGTGCTTACCCAGAAGGAAGATGGGGGAGATAAGTTACCCATATCATTTATGAGCACTTGTCTGCAAGGCGCTGAATTGAATTACCCAGCTTTGGATAAACAATCTTACACCGTGTTCAAAGCGGTAAAACAATTCAGACCATACATACTTAAGAACCAGACAAAGGTAATAGTTCCACACCCAGCTGTGAGGTCTCTTTTCATACAAAAGGAGTTAGGAGAAAGAAGAGGCAACTGGGCAACAACTCTACAGGAGTATGACCTCGAATTCAAGCCAAATTCCATAGTTAAAGGGAAAGTATTGTGCAAACTAATGAGTGTAAGTAAAGACAATGAAGAAAATGACTGGGAAGACGAAGCTGAATTACATTTGATGGATGTATGTCTTCTTTTCACAGCTCCGGACTCCTGGTATCGAGACCTTGTGCATTACCTTCAAGAGGGATTGTTACCGGAACATTGGAATTCTAATCAAAGAAGAGCACTGCGTCTTAAATCAATCTCATATCAGATTATTGAAGGAATATTATTCAAAAAGAATTACGATGGAGTTCTTCTTAGATGCTTGGAGAAAGAAGATGCCAAGAAGGTCATGTCAAACTTGCATGATGGGCCTACTGGAGGACATTTTTTCGGGGATACAACAGCCCATAAAATTCTCAGAGCTGGATACTATTGGCCCACGCTGTTCAAAGATGCACATGCCCATGTCAGAAAGTGCAACATCTATCAAAGGTGTGGTGGAAGACAAGTTAAAGCAGCAGGACCATTAAAACCTGTGATGATAACAAAACCTTTTGAGTAGTGGGGGATGGATATCATTGGAGAGATAAAGCCAAACTCTTCCTTGCAACACAAATATATTCTGACTGCAACCGATTACTTCACTCATTGGGTCGAGGCCATTCCGTTGCATAAAGTGAATGAAGATGCGGTCATGGACTTCTTGCAAGACATATTATGACCAGGTTTGGAGTTCCAATTTCTCTAGTTTTCGATAATGCTACTTATTTTTCCTCTATTAGATTAACTGCATTTGCTCATGAAAACATAATTAAGTTGCATTACTCTGCAAACTATTATCCAAAAGGGAATGGTTTGGCTGAATCTACGAACAAGAATCTGATTAGAATCTTAAAAAAGACTGTGATAGAAAACCAGAGAAGTTGGCATTCAGCATTACCAAATGCTCTTTGGGTTGATAGGGTCACCTCCAAGACTTCGTTAGGTGTGTCCCCATACACCCTTGTCTATGGAAAAGAGGCCATTCTCCCCCCCAATATCATGCTACCCTCTTCCATAATAGCTCAAGAATCAAGAGGATCAGATAATGAAGTCTTGCAGATGAGGATACATAATCTGTTGAAGGCAGAGGAATCTAGAGCCAAGGCTAGAGAACGTTTTAAACAACAGCAGGAGGTAGTAAAGAGGTGGTTTGATAAGCACAAAGCTAGGACAAAATAATTTGAAGTACGAGATTTGGTTCTTAAGTGGGATCACCCTCATGACAAGAAGGGAAAACACACGAAATTTCAACAATTGTGGGTAGGCCCTTTCCAGATTGCGGCTAAGCTTGTCCCCTCAACCTATAAGTTGCAAGATTTGTAGGGATGGGAGGAGAACTTACCAGTAAATGGTTTAGTTCTTAAACCTTATTTTTCTTGATTCTGTTTTATTTTGTTATGTTTTGTACATAAATAATTGACTTGTTTTGCCACTTTGATTTGTTCTTTTCCTGTTTGTTTAGTGTAGTTTTATTTGGATTCCAATAAAGTACGCAAACTTTTGGTTGCATTAAGAGCATCAGAGCCCTTGATAAACTGAGATTCTTTGGGCATTAGACTGTGTCTTATTGTTTGAATCTGTTGGAATTCCTTCTAGTAAGTAGTTTTCCTAAAATGTCTATGAACACATTGAGGTCCAGCGTAATCCCTGAAATAACTCAGAATCAAAAGGTCTGGAATACTATTTCGAGGCTCCATCCATTTCACATCTAAAACGTCCTATGGGGTGACAGCAAAGGACCCACGGAAAGGAAGCAAGGTAAATAATTTATTATATATAAATGATCCCGTGCCATGATTTAAAAATCCTAGAGGATGTTAAGAGTCAGAACCCCTAAAAGAAGCAATACATATCAAAGCAAAGTATCAAAACGTGAATACCGATTTGCCAAAAGTTCTTCTCCGTCCATGAGCTGAAAATTAAATGAATCTCTCACACAAAAGGACACTATGGATAGAAGGGCCTGAATAAAATTCAGAAAGAAAGGCATATGGAGGACTCAAAAGAACACAAAGTTCAAAAGGCACAAAGGTGCAGGTGGCATGGGAATGAGGAACAAATGAATATTTCTGTTTACCATGTGTTACAATCCTGTTGCGTCTAATCTGGAAGCTACCCAAAGACAAAGTTAAAATGAAATCCACCTATTTAAGCCTAAAAAAAGTTATCCTGACCTTGAGATTTTGGTTTCCATTCCCAAAAAATTGGACTATCATCAATGATTACAAGTACATATATCTAACATTATGGGAATCCAGACATCTAGAAGAATTCAACATGCCGGTTTTACTGCTAAAAAGTCTGTTGCCTAAGGAGGAGTTTATTCAGAGATATGGGTTCACCATTGAGCCGCCAATTGTTGCAGCTGCAACTTTTCCCAAATTTCTTAAAATTTTGGACCCTCCTTGTTGATTTTGTTGAAGGTTTTTTGTTCCTACTCCGCTACATGTTTGGATTGTTTGAGGCCATTTCTTTTTGCTATTCAGGATTTCATTTGGGTCTGCGCATGTTGTGGACTATAAGGCTCAGCCGGTTTTACGTTGTTTTATCTTTGAAGTCTAAAGTGGGTTTTTCTGTTGCCGTTCTTTCGGGAGTCAGTTGGACATGGTGCTGATAATTAAAATCTTTCGCTGAACCTAGGGTCTATTTTGAAATTTACCTTGCTTTGTGATTTTCGGAAAGTGTTTTGACTTGGATTGGAAGTCGAAGGCTAATTGAGATCTGTCGTTGCGGCTCCAAAACAAGCTAACTTCCCGTCGGACTGTTTGTTTTTGTGTTGGTGTCCTGTTCTTTGTTTCTCTAATGTTGACTAGTCTGCGGGTTTTTCTTGACCTTTTAAATTCCATCGTTGCGGCTGTGTAGCTCACTAACTATCCAATGCCTAGAGAGGATTCGACCCCCGACGTTTTACTGCGCCAATCTTGGTTCGTGTGCCAGAACCCCTAGATTGTAGGTTACCCACCGTTGCGGCTGCGTAGCCCGCTATTGAACCGATCTCAAGTTTTCTGATCCGCCGATGGGGGTTTTCATGTGCCCGTTCTTAATCATTTTCCCGCCGATTGTTATGAGATGGTAACTGTTTCGTAAGAAACTGGTGTGCTTTGTTTTTTGGTTGAATTTTGCACATAGGAACCAAACTCCAGTTTTCTCTGCTGCAGTACTCATTTTCATTGGCATTATGGTTTATGTTTATTAGAGGTAGTCGAAATAAATGATAAATTCTCGTTTGATTGCGGACATACTTTGCAATGTTTTCTCAGATCCCTTTGAAGATTATTGCAGAAAAAAGATACAGTTGGAGGGCAAAGCACGCTAAAGCATAAAGCGGTGGAGTCGTTGCTCACAGAAGAAAATTATTAAGGGGCTGAGGAATGATAAACTTAATCACTATAGAGAAAAGGCCCAGGCTTGGGCGGTTCGTCAGTTACCTAGCTGTGCACATTGTTTCATAGAAATCTTTATTTAAAACGTAACGTTGAATTATGAGCAGCACGTAATGACAAAACCGGATATTGAAACAGTTGTGGGGCAACCGAAAGGTTTTGGAGCTGAGTTTTGTATAAATGTAGAAAGGGGAGAAAGGGAGAGGGCTCTTTCCCGGAGAGACTTGTGAACTACTTGTTGTAAGAGGAACTACTTCGTTTTGCAATAATAAAATTACAATTTTGTCTGTTGGAGAAAGTGTTGTGTGGAATGTTCAAATGTGATGAAATGAACAATGTTGAAGGGGAACTATTTTGTTTTCAGCTGTGTTTCATTAATGGTGAGATCGTTCTAACTTTCTGAACCTATGTTCTTACATGAATGTTCTCTGGTTTATTCTGTGATAATTTCCACTATGAGTAATGAATGTTTTAACAGATGACAAGCTATCTTGTTGTGTATATCTTTATTCATGTTTATGTGTTTTGATTCTAAGAACAACTATCTGTGATTTATCTTAACATATGAACAGCATTACATTACTCATGAATTGATTATCTTGCTCCCTAGGGACAGCTTAGTTAATATTTTTTTTTAGTTGTGTGTGATTTAGATGAGAGAGAGTCTAAGACGAGAGGTAAGAACCTGCGCATCACATTGTGACCACTCCTCACATTCTTCATCAATCTACATCTTAGATAAGCACTTGCATATCATACTTAAAGTCAAAAATACAAAAATATACATGGTGGACCGGGCCGCAACTGGTAAAACCCTTTGTTTTGGTTACTTGACCTACGGTAGCCGAACCGCAAACTGGACGAATTCCCTATACCAAACAGTCGCAGGCTAGTTGGGAACATTGACTGGGGAGAATCCCTTGCTGTTGTTGCCTACGAATTTTCAGGCCTCAACAGGAAGATAACAATATGAAGCGCCAAATAAATTTTGAACGGACCAGATCATTCGAGAGAATTACATCAATGGTCTATAAAAAGATCCACAAAATAAATATGCGTGGAAAATAACATTCCCGAACTCTAGAGTGAAGTGAAAAATTGGACGATCCAGATCAATCGAGAGAAATTGCAGAGGCCTATTTTGAGAAGATCAACGATGGTGAATCATTTCCACACAAATAAAAGTGAAGATCCATAATCCGCATTTGATCGTAGATCAACAGTCAGGAGTGAACCTGCAACGAAATCAACGGTTCAAAAGAAATGCAAAAACAAAGTTGCGGAAGAGAATTGTGGAGGTCCAAAATGGGAAATTGTAGTTCTGCATTTTGCATTCCGCAATCCGTAAGATTGATGGCTGGAAAAGATTCTGCAACAGATCGATAGCACAGAAGCACAATTGCGAAAAAGGAAATTGCAGAAGTATTTTCAAGAAATTTGGAAAAACCACAATCTGCATTCTGCAATCCGCAATCCATAAGATCGATGGTCGAAAAATATTCCACAAGAGATTGACGACACGGAAGCACAATCGTGGAAAAGGACATTGCGGAAGTATTTTTAAGAAATTTGGAGAACCCGCAATCTGCAGGATCGATGGTCAGGAAAGACTCCACAAGAGATCAATGGTGCAAAAGAAATATTACAGAAAGGAAATTGTGAAAGTATTTTCAAGAAATTTAAAAAATCCTTAATCCGTAATCTGAATTTTATCTAAAGATCGACGATTAGGAAAGAGTCCGCATAAGATCAACAGCACAGAAGAAATCTTGTGCAAGCACTTTTAAGGAATTTGGAAAACCCACAATATGTAATCCACATCTAATATAAGATCAACGATCAAGAGACAGTCCACATGAAATCAATAGATCAAAAAGTATCTTGCGGAAAGGTAGTTGCGGAAAGGAAATTACAGAATGACATTTTGAAAAAAAAGGGTCAAAATGCAAATCCGCAATCTGCATCTTATCTCATATCAACGGTCAAGGAAGAATCCACAAGAAATCAATGGTGCAGAAAGGTTGTTGTGAAAAGAAAATTACGGAAAGCTAAGGAAATTGCAGAAAGATGATTACGGAGGGAAATCTGTGTTAGATCAATGAACAAGAACGAGTCCACAATGGATCAACAGCTCGGGATGGTTGCGGAAATAATCTATTGCAGAAATATCATTATGAATTTGGAATAATTTCTGGTGAATAATTATCATTGAGTAGAAGCAATTCTGGTAATATTTGTTGCAGAAAGGTATGACTAATAAACCTAAATAGAGTTCAGGAATCCAAACAATTCCAGGCAAGATAAAATCAAAAGGAGGGTCCAAAATTTTTAAAAAAATGGGAAAACAATTGCAGCTGCAACAATTGGCGACTACCTGGTGAACAAACATAGATTTCTGGACAATTTCCTCTTTAAGTAAAAGACTGTTTTGACAATAAGTACCAACATGTTGGATTCTTCTAGATTTCTGGATTTCCCAAATGGCAAATGTATGTACTTTTAATCATTGATGATAGTCCAATTTAGGAAGATGGAAACCAAGATTTCAAAGTCAAGATAACTCTTTTGAGGCCAGGAATATGAGTTTCATTTTTTACCTCTGTCTTCGGGTAGCTCCCAGCTTGGACACCACATTATTGTAACATATGGTAAACAGAAATATTCATTTGTTCCTCATTCCCATGCCATTTTGCACTTTTGTGCTTTTGGACATTTTTTGTCCTTTTTGAGTCCTCCTGCATGCCTTCTTTCTAAATTTTTATTCAAGCTCCTCTATCCATAGTGTCTTTTTGTGTGAGAGATGTATTTAATTTTCAGCTCATGGATGGAGAAGAACTTTGGCAATTTTGTAATCATATGGTTCAATACTTTGTTTTGATACATATTGCTTTCTTAGGATATTTTGACTCTTATTTTCCTTTTGGCTTTCAATTCTTGGCATGGGATCATTTATATATAATATACTGTTTACCCTGCTTCCTTTCCATGGGTCTTTTGATGTCACCCCCTAAGACATTTTTAAATGTGAGATGGATGGAGCCTCGAAATAATATTCCAGACCTTTCAATCCTGAGTTATTTTACAAGGATTAAGTAGGAATTCAATGTGTTCATAGCCATTTGGGAAAACTGCTAAACTAGAAGGATTATTTCAGATAAGTCAATAATACAGAGTCTTATAATCAAGGATTTTGGTTAATCCAGAATTCTGATGCTTTCCATGCAACCAAAAGTTTGCTTCTTTTATTTAAATCAATCAAAATCTAACTAAAACAAACAGAAATAAAATAAATAAAAAATAAACAACCAAATCAGTTTATTTATGTACAAGATAATCAAGAAATAACAATCAAGAAAAATAAAGTTTGAGAACTAAACCACTAACTGGTCAGTTCTTTGCCCACCCCTGTAAATCCGGCAACTTGTAAATTGAGGGGTTAGGATTGACTAAAAAGGCCTACCCATTATCAAAAAATGCATCTACTATTTTACAATCAATCTCATCAGCCCGTGAAAATCGAAGGAGATCGGGCTGGGTGTCTGGTGTACTGCTAGCTTCTTTCGCTTGGTAGTTTCCTGGTTCTAGCTCAATTAGATAATTTCCCAACACATATTCACTGGTTCATTTTTTTCTTCCAATTGAGTGACATTGTGCTTCATGTGGGGCTCTCTTAATATTTTTATCTGATTTGGAATTCCCTTATGAGGCAACCACAGATGTGACCAATCTAATGCGAAGTACCCATTTAGCCTTGCTGACCAGTCTCGATTCAAAACAAGTCCATAAACATCAGGTATGTCTGCTACTACAATATCAATGTACTAACATATCTTTTCATTAGCAGATAAGCAAATCAGAACATCTTCCATTTCCCCGACTACTTTCACAGTGGTCCTGTCTAGCTGAGTAACCTGCCAGGTAGTTGGTTTAGGTTTTCCATTGATCTTCTTGTAGACTGACAGTGGCATAACATTGACTGCTGACCCTGATTCTACTAAACAATTGTGCACCTTATGATTTAAAATCTCAAAAGTCAAGAGGAATAGTGGGGTTTTAAACCTAGCCTTACCTCCCACACTTGCTTCAACAATTTCTTCTACAGGTTGGTTGTTAGTGGGAAGCTCTTCCTCTGTTACTTCAAGCGCTTTTAACAATTTTTCTTTCTGTTGAGGTACATTACACATTTCAAATAACGAAATATTTTCCTTAGCCCTTTTAATGTCCTCCACAATATCGTACCCCATCTTAGGTGCTTCAAGATTTTCCTTGACATTATCAACTTTGTCTTCAATAGGCTTAACAGGCATGTTGACTTGTTTCGGATCTTGACTGGGAATGGTAAATTCAGGTATTTTATCATCAGTGTTTTTCTTCTGGATTTTCTTTACATTCTCTTGAAGTCTCTTAATTTTTGGAAGTATTGAATTGTCTTTATTTAACAAACCTTGACTTCCCGTTGTCACATTTGTTTCTGATGTTTCTTCCTATTTCAGTGAACCTTGCTCTTCTGTATCAAAAAGTGAGACACAGTCCCATAAAAACAAAGCATCCTCTTCTTGTTTTTCTATGGGTTGGTTATTTTTTTCTTCCTCATTATCAGTTCCTGTTAGTTTAGAGTCCAATAGCTGATTCATTACTAATGTCATCGAATCGATCCATTGAGGGCAATTTTTTTCAAAATGAGGCTGCTGATGAAAGGTGCAAAAATTATCCATACCTACCTCAGTTAAATTCATTGATGCAGGACTGTGTGGAGGAGGTTTAGATTGATTGTTATCTTCTCTCCTTTCATAGTAAGGCTTGTATGCTTTATGAGCCTCCTTTTATTTTTCCAAAGCTATCACTCTATTAGATAGCTTCTGCATCATTTTCAACATTCCTTCAAAAGTTTTTTCTTCCAACTGCTCAAGATAATCTTCTATGCTCTCTTTTTCAGCTTCTACTCTATCAACTTCTTCATAAGTTTCTGACAATGTAGGCTTGACTGACATCTTGGAAAACATGGCCAATTCAGGCCCTAGAGCTGAATTATAGTATTCAATCAAAACTTTATTAGATGGTTTATCAGCTGCAGAATTTTTTTTAAGATAATCAGCAAACCTTTGAGTGAAACTATGCACTTTTTCTTTTCTTATTTATTTAAAGCGCATAACCCTTTCATTAGAGCTGCATGATTTTTTTGGACAGCATATTTACTTTTGAATATTCTTTCAAACATGTCCCAATTTGTGATTGAGTTTGCAAGCAGAGCAAAATACCATGAGGCTACTGCTCCTTTCAGGGTATGCGGGAACAATATACAGACTACATCTTCATGTTCTCCTGCCCATAGTCCTTCTATAGCCAAGTAAAATCTTTGCAAATGATCATCTACCAAAATATTTTCACTTGGGTCAAACTTAGGCAACATTTTCTCAAAATCTTGAGGTCAGTCATGCAAAGGAGGTGCTAGGTTTAATGGTGATCTAGCCCTCCAAGCAGGTGGTGGATTTGGTGGGTTGGGTGGCTGATTTGTGTTTACATTTGCCATCATTTTAAGTGGAGAGTGAGGTGTTGAATGAAAAGGGGTATGAACAGGTGAACAATAAGGTGTATTTGGGCCCAACTAATTCAGAAGTTGAACAACTTCCTGTAAGGTTGTTTCTACTAGTTCTTCAAAATCTCCAACCAACACCGCGTCTTCCGATATAGGGCGGTCTTTCTTCTGATATTCTCTTGTGGGTAAGGCAGGGATAATCGGTAATCCTCCAATCTTATTCGAATATGCCCTAGTAAATCTTCTCAAATCATTGACTACTTCGTTATCGACAGAATACAGATGCTCTTTACCCTTTTCTTCAAGAATTGGATTGGGAAACAAACTGCTCTCAAAACTATTATCAGTGGAATAATTTCGAGGAAATGGGTTTCCTCAGCCAAGCATGCACTGGCAGCCCTCCTTCTAGCGCCAAACACTGTTGATGCCTGGAAATTCGTAGGTAACAACAGTTAGGGATTCTCCCCAGTAAACGTTCCCAACTAGCCCGTTACTGTTTGGTATGGGGAATCCGCCCGGTTTACAATCCGGCTACCATAGGTCAAGTAACAAAATAAAAGGTTTTACCGGTTACGGCCCATTCCACCGTGTATATTTTAGTTTTTGAATTTAAGTATGATATGCCAGTTCCTATCTAAGAATGCAGATTGATAGAGAATACGAGGAGTGGTCACAATGTGATGCGCAAGTTCTTACCTCTCATCTTAACCCACTCACATCTAAATCACAGACAACAAGAAACTAAAACTAACTATCTAACCTATCCCTAGGGAGCAAGATTATCATTTATCAATGAGTAATGTATTCCTACACATGCATTAAGAAAAATCATAGATAGTTGTTACTTAATTCAAAACACATGAACATTAATAGATATTTAAACAACAAGATAGCTCATTGTTTATGAAAAGCCTTCATTACTCATAGTGGAAATTTCATAGAATAAACTAGAGCGCATTCATAACAAGAACATAGGTTCAAAGAGTTAGAACAATCTCACAGTTAATAGACAATAGCTGAAAACAAAATAGTTCACATTCAACAAATTCATAACACAGCATTTGAAATCTTCCACCAAGCTTTCTCCAACAGGAAACTTGTAATTCTTATTGCAAAAGGAAATAGTTCTTCTTACAACATAATCTCACAAATCTATCTGGGAAAAAGTCCCTTCTCTACATCTAACTCTCCTATACTTATACAAAACAGCAAAACCTTTGGGCTGCCCCTTGTGACCTTTGGGTTCCCCCCCAACCGTTCATTCTCACAATTTTGTACTTTAGTGAGTGTTGTACAATACGTTACATTAAATTAAAATTTAATAGAACTTTTATAAAGAGGGCCCTGCTTGATTATCGATGAACTTTTCTCAAGCCTGGACCTTGCTGCTATTGTGTTAGAATAATCCGTCAGGATTATTGTAAATAAATAATAGGAATATGAATAGCTAGGAAGGCGAAGAGGCTGGTAATCAACCGCCTCATGAAATGTATAAATACAGGCATTTGCATTTGAATAAACAATCGAATTGGGAGTTATACCAACAAGTGGTATCAGAGCATAACTCCTGCCTGTTTGATTGTCAGTCTTGACAGTCTGGGTGCCAGACCTACATTCTGCCCTTCGTCCATTTGTTTCAGAGCTGCTGCTCATTGCCCACTGCTCTCTTGATTTGGAGAATGTGGTAGTTTATGCACCCTCCTGGCTGCATAAACCCTCCTGGCTGCGTGAGTGACTACGAGAATCCTGTGAGCGACTGCGAGAATCCTGTGAGCGACTGCGTGGTGATGTGGAGAAT
>LPNX011133050.1:625436-645184 GCA_001517045.1 Pseudotsuga menziesii
TTCCAAGAAATATAATATATTCCAACACTAGGAACTCTTCCTCATTGGGTTATCCATCCTCCCTAGAATCC
This sequence comes from Pseudotsuga menziesii, assembly GCA_001517045.1. NCBI lineage: Eukaryota > Viridiplantae > Streptophyta > Pinopsida > Pinales > Pinaceae > Pseudotsuga > Pseudotsuga menziesii. The sequence continues at coordinate 625,508 of LPNX011133050.1, forward strand.
CTAGGCTAGGTAGGGCTTGTTCTAGGTTAGATCTCCTTTGGTTTTCACACTTTTCTTCTTCACAACTTAGTTTAGGGTTAGTTAGGTTAGTCCTTTAGGTTAGTTTTTAGGTTAGCTTTAGTGTTAGTCGAGATATAGGTTAAGATTAGCCGTAACCAGACCTAATCTTCACCACTGCATGCCCAAACAACCTGTTGTTGCAACCTTTTCCTATCTTCTCTACCCTTCCTAGCTCCCATTCCAACATTCACTTGCTCATTTTCTTCCTCGCTACCCTCTTCTTAGCCTTCGTTTAGCCTCAGGCCTGCACTAAAAGGAAACCCTTTTGCTACCCTTTATAGTGGCAACCCTCCTATTTACCTAAACCTTGTCCTACTGACACCTGCACACAAAACAGCATAGGCGTTAGGATAGTTATGTATTGTTCAACATTGAGTGAAGGACTGTTATAAATAAGACTGTGGGTAAGTGACCCAATATATACCGCAATACATACTGCAAATATACCGATACTTACTGATGGTGCATATAATATTGTTGTTAGTTATTTCAACTAAGTGCATATGCCTTCATAAATGTGGATTACACAATTGATACGCTGGTTGTGTTGTTGTTCACTATCATTGTTTCAAATGTTTAATGTTGTTTTAAATACTAAATGAGAGTGATGATTGAATGCACACATGTTCTACTGAGATTACCGATGTCTTCATTATCTACTTCATCCTTGTTGCATGTGCGATCGTGCTTGTGTTCTTGGGAAATGATAAATGCTTATACTTGAATAATACTTGCCTGTGTGTTTTTCATTTACATAGTGGGATAAGGCTAACCTTTGGGTTGATGCATTGCTGCAATAATAACTATACAAACCATACAACTCATTTTACTCACTTTCTAGACTCCATTAGACATTGGTCACTGATAACCTCAAAAGAGAATATTTTGGTGTTTAGTGTCTTTGCAGAGGCAAAATAGGGCTTTCCCATAGGAGGCTTAGGCTTCCAAAACAGTTGGGAGAAGTTGACTAAGTTGACAGTGGTCACTTCATCCTCACATGCTTACTGGTGACTTGGACTGCCATTTCAACTAGTAACACAGCCAAACACAAAAATCAATAGATGTGCCTTGGAAGGAGGCATGATATGAAAGTAATGAACCAAAGTATTTCATATACAAAATATTCAAAATGGATAAGACAACATTGAAAAATCCATCTAAAATAAATATAATTTATTAAATAGTTCACGTACAAAATACTCAAAATGAATAAGACAACTTTGAGAAATCCGTATCGAGTAAAAATAATGTATTGAATATACATAAAATGATGATTACAAAAGTATGTGACTTTTGTATATAAATATACATTATACATTGATTGTGATAGATAGGTGAAAATTAACCAACCTGTTGCACAACATTTAATGCAATGGTAGCTACAGAGCAGGTTGTTCGGTCTCAAGTAGTATGAGATCCAATGGCCTGTTATGCAGCTATTGGCGCATTAAATGTTTCACATCAAGCTAGTCATTGATCAATGTAATAGATATGCCTTTTAGGCATGCGCCCTTTGGTTATTTAATATTATTATTATAGGTGTATTTATGTTTGTTGCACTTAAAGTACATATATTAATAAAATTTTGAAGAATTTTATAAAAAAAGACATCATTTTTTGGACAATAATGTGTTGTTTCTTTTCTCAAATAAGTTGATCTGGCTTTTAGAATTTATTAAGACAACAACTAATCTTAGTTTTGTACCTAGGGAAGTGTTCCCCTAAGTGACTTTAGCCTTAGTCACTTAGAGAGGGGAAATAAAGTGACCCTTGCATTAAATGACTTAAGTGTGCATTATTTTGACTTTGGAGTATAAAGTCAGTTTTTGATAAATTTAAGTGGATGAGTGAAATTAATATTTTGAGAAATAAAATATGAGCAATTAATTTCAACCGTAGATCTAATCCAATCTCAGTCTTTGTATTAGATGTCTCTTCACCTACCTAAGGTTGAGACCAAAAAACAAGGAATAGGAAATTTGATTCATTCTTGAGAGAAGAAGAGGAGTGAGAGCTGAAGGAGAGAGGCACAAATATCGACGCCTGAGTTACAGGCTGCACGAAAATTGAGAATGAGTTTTTATTTAGCATGCATCCCGAGGCATCCGTACTATACGGATTAGTGGGCACAGAAAACAAGGAAGGAAAGTGCACAAATATCGACGAGATTATCAGCATTTAATATTGGTCGTACCCTGCACAGTTTTCGAGGTCATACAGCACATTTTCCAAGGTTCGTACGGACTACCTTTTGCACAGAAAATGAGATAGTTTGCTGCACAGATTTCGAGGCTATTGGGCATAGAAATTGAGGACTGTTTTGCACAGTTTTCAAGGTTTTGTTTGGCACGAATTTCGAGAAGCCGTATTGGCACAAAAAACGAGAAAATGTCTAGGTGCTTATAATGCAACAGACATAAGTTGTACTTCTGCTATACTTGCTGTTCATTTTACTGAAATGGTAAAAACACTCTCTCCCTCTCTGACTGGTTTTCCCCTTAAGGGGTTTTCCAAGCCATTGGCCAAAAATTCCTGAGTACTGTGTGTTGAATGGCGTGCATTTTATTTACTTTATGTCCATGAAGAAGTGAAGTTACAGCAGTGTTATTAAGTCTAATATTAATGTTTATTGCCAGCATTTTAAATTTCTGAGATTGAAGTAAACTGAGACAAAAAATTTAACTTATAACCAGAGGCTGAAACTTGTGAAAAATCTACATGGTATCAGAGCTGAGTGGGGCAGAATACTAAATATTTGCAAACTGACAATCATTTCCAAAATTCATAAACACTTTTGTGACAGTAGTACATTTTGTTGAAACTTGTTCTTCGAGAAAAATGGCTTTCGTTGGGTTGAGAACTGAGAATACGTTGGATGGGGCAGTGAATTTTGTCTCATGGAAGGCCCGAATTTTACTTGTGTTGAGGGAGAATGAGTTGTGGGATGAGGTAGTTAGAAACACTACAACAAATCCCATTTCCATTCCTGCTGCTATTGATGCGGTAGCACATGCAGCCTTTAATAAGAAATATATTAAAGCCATGAGGATTATTTGGATGTCGTTAAAGACCATGTTATACCTCACATTTCAGCGAAGGATAATGCACATGAGATTTGGACTGCTTTGACCAGTTTGTTTCAGAGTTCTAATGAGAATAGGAAGATGGTTCTGAGGGAGAAGTTGAAGCATGTTAAGATGGTCAAAGGTGAGGCTTATATGACTTATCTTACTAGGATATCTCAGGTGAGAGATGAGCTTGCAACTATTGGGGTGGGTGTTTTTGGTCCTGAGCTAGTGCGGACAGCCTTGAATGGGGTGACTGCACCTTGGGTTGTGTTTGTACAGGGTTTGGTGGCTAGAGAGAACTTACCATCTTGGGACAGGGTCTGTGATGACTTTGTTCATGAGGAGACTTGGAAGTTTTTCTTGCAGTGCAGTGCTTCAACTAGTAGACAGGATGAGGAGGATGTGGTGTTGACAGAAAAGGGGAAGAACAAGAACAAGAAGGGTCCCAAGAAGGGTGGGGCCAAGCAGCGGGATGGGAAGAAGAAGGATCTGAGCACTGTAAAGTGTTTTGCAAGTCACAAGATGAGACATTATGATGGGCAGTGTCCAAACAAGAAGAAGAAGCATCAGCAGATAGCAGCTTCAACGGAAGTCGATGACCTTGCCGCGAGATTTAAGAGTGAGTTTTCACTATGCACTTGGCATGTTGAGAGAGAGAGAGAATATATTCTCACCAGTGCGGATGTTGACAGACAGAGGGAGTTTTCCTTGGTGACAGACCATTCTTATAGTGCATCTACTTCTAGCACTTGATATATAGACAACGGAGCCTCAAGCCACATGACAGGTGCTCGTGAGATGTTCTCCGAGCTTTCACAAACAGAGACAGATGTGGAGGTTATGTTGGGAGATGAATCAGCAGTCAGAGTTGTTGGGCGTGGGACCATTACCTTTCAGAGGGAGTCCATGAGTCCCATGGTGTTGCGAGATGTATTTTATGTACCTGGGATGAAGAAGAACCTGGTTTCAGTTTCCATGATCGAGGATCAAGGTCTTGGGGTTTCTTTCCTAGATGGACACATGCATATGTTTCCCAAGACTGCAGGACCATCTGCTTCAGTTACCATTGGAGTGAGATGTGGGAAACTGTATAGGCTCATGTTTCAGCCTCAACTTTCCTTGGCACATAGCAGCAACAGTGAGCTTTGTGAGCTTTGGCATAGGAGGATGGCTCACTTGCATCATCCAGCCTTGGGGTTGTTGAGACATATGGTTACAGGTTTACCGCAGTTCAACACAGGGCAGAGTGATGTGTGCAGGGGGTGTGCTTTGGGAGAGTATGCCAAGACTGCTTTTCCGAGCAGTGATAGCAGGTTAGCAGGGACCCTTGACTTGATATATTCATACTTATGCGGACCAATGTCTTATGTGTCCTTGAGAGGATACGAGTATTATGTGGCATTCATTGATGACCAATCCAAGAAGACCTCGATCTATTTTCTGAAGAGCAAGAAGTCCAAGGGAGTCTTGCAAAGGTTCCAAGAGTTCAAAGCTCTTGTGGAGAACCAAACAGGGAGGAAGATTTGAGTTCTTAGATTGGATAACGGGGATGAGTATACCTCTAAGGTGTTTGATGGATTTTGCAGATAGGAGGGTATCAGGAGACAGTTGACAGTTCCATATACTCTAGAGTAGAATGGAGTAGCAGAGAGGAAAAACAGGTCCATTGTTAGAGCAGCCAGATCTATGTTGCATGACCAGTCACTTCCTTTCTTTCTCTAGGCGGAGGCTTGCAGCACAGCTGTATATCTTCAGAACAGGAGTCCTCATCGTGTCGTGGGAAACATGACACCTGAGGAGTGTTTTTCAGGAAAGAAGCCTGAAGTTAGCCATTTTCTAATATTTGGTAGTCTGACTTACTCTCATGTCCCTTCAAAGAAGAGGACAAAGTTGGAGCCCACTGTAGAGAATGGCATATTTGTGGGCTATGATGAGACTTTGAAGGCCTTCCGTATTTACCTTCCCTCTCAGAGGAAAGTGGTGGTGAGAAGGGATGTGAAGTTTGAGGAGGAGCGGGCCTTTAGGAAGTCGAGAGAGTCAGACCAAGGAGAGCAGCAGGAACCTGCTCCTCAGATAGTTGCACAGGTTCCATCAGCGTAGCAGTCAGGATCACAGGTTTCCAGGGTTACAGGACCACACAGTGCAACCACAGGTTCACTAGGGTCAGTGGTTCAACTAGCAAGGGCTTCGGGGACAGGTGATGGATCTACTATTATAGGTACATCGTACAGAGCACCAGGATCACAAGGTACGCCAAGTGTTGGTACACCAGCTTCTGGTTCAAAGGTTACTGGAGTCTCCACCTCTGGTAGTTCTTCATATGATGATTGACCAGTGTGGGAGCGACCTCCAAGGAAGAAGACACCCAAGTGGCTTCAAGAGACCTTGAAGGAAGCTCAGGAGTTTGGGACACCCAGGGAGGAGGTCAGGGCCATCAAGATGCCTGACAAATTGGGCATGTTGTTGGTGGCTAGTACACGTGATTCTAAGCCTTCTACTTTTGAGGAGGGCTCCCAGCATTCAGTTTGGAGAGATGCCATGATGGATGAGTACCATTCCATCATGAAGAATGATGTATGGGAGATTGTTCCAAGACCTGAGGCGGAGTCAGTGGTGACTTCTCAGTGGCTTTACAAGCTAAAGCATGCAGCGGATGGGAGTGTAGAGAAGTACAAGGCCAAGTTTGTAGCGCGGGGGTTTTCACAGATTGAGGGCATTGATTATGATGAGACTTTTGCGTTGGTTGCTCGATATACTCCAATCAGGGGATTGATCTCCATTGCAATGGAAATGTGTTGGAAGAACCATTAGATGGATGTGAAGACCGCATTTCACAATGGGATCATACAGGAGGAGATCTATGTTGAGCAACCTCAGGGCTTTGAGATTTATGAAAGAGAGTCTCATGTTTGCATATTGAAGAAATCCCTTTATGGGCTGAAGCAATCTCCTAGAGCTTGGTACTCCAGGATCAATTCTTACTTGTTGAGTATGGGGTTTCAGAAGAGTGAAGCAGATCCAAATCTCTACTTCATCATGGTTGAAGATGATCCGCTTATTCTTCTGCTATATCTTGATGACTTGTTCATCACACGGAGAGAGAGACCCATTGCAGCTTGCAAGAAGGATCTTGCAGCAGAGTACGAGATGACTGATATTGGACTGATGCACTATTTTCTGGGATTGGAGGTTTAGCAGGAGCCTAGACATAGTTTCCTGGGGCAGGGAAAGTATGCGGTTGATATTTTGAGGAGATTCAAAATGGAGGATTGCAGGCCTATGTCGACACCTATGATCACCAACTGGAAGAAGCTTCATGCTTTTGAGGGAGAGTTGGTGGATCCTACTTTATATCGTCAGCTTATTGGGTCATTGATGTATCTGGTCAACACTCTGCCAGATTTGTGTTTTGTCATGAACACTCTTAGCCAGTTCATGGTTGAGCCTAGGAGTGTGCGTTGGGTCGCTGCACAGCATGTGTTGCATTATCTAGCAGGGATAGTGGATTTTGGTCTGGACTATAGGGGGTCAGAGGGGATTAGATTGGTTGGTTATACAGACTCATGTTGGGCAGGCAGTGTGGCAGACTGGAAGAGCACTTCTGGATGTCGTTTCAGTTTGGGCTCGACAGCAGTGTCGTGGTTCAGTTGGAAGCAGAAATCTGTTGCGTTGAGTTCTACAGAGGCTAAGTATATGGCAGCCAGTCAGGCCAACTGCAAGGCTTTGTGGCTTCGCAAGTTGCTGGTGAATTTATTTGGTCAGGAGTTGAAGCCTACAGTGATCTACTGTGACAATCAAAGTTGCATCCAGCTCTCTGAGAATCCAGTATTTCATGACCGGTCAAAGCACATTGAGATCAGATATCATTTCATCCGATAGAGGGGCTGTTACACTTCAGTACATTTCCAATGATGAGCAGGTAGCAAACATATTGACAAAGTCTTTGGGGAGGGGCAAGTTTGTCTTCTTCAGGGACAAGTTGGGAGTGGTGCAGAACACCTTTCTCGATAAGAGGGAGTGTTATTTTTGTACCTAGGGAAGTGTTCCCCTAAGTAACTTTAGCTTTAGTGACTTAGAGAGGGGAAATAAAGTGACCCTTGCATTAAATGACTTAAATGTGCATTTAATTTGACTTTAGAGTATAAAGTCAATTTTTGATAAATCTAAGTGGATGAGTGAAATTAATATTTTGAGAAATAAAATATGAGCAATTAATTTCAACCGTAGATCTAATCCAATCTCAGCCTTTAGATTAGATGTCTCTTCACCTACCTAGGGTTGAGACCAAAAAGCAGGAAAAGGCAATTGCATTCATTCTTGAGAGAAGAAGAAGAGTGAGAGTTGAAGGAGAGGCACGAATATCGAGGGCCGAGTTACAGGCTGCACAAAAACTGAGAATGAGTTTTTATTTAGCACGCATCTCGAGGCAGTCATACTGTACAAATTAGTGGGCACAGAAAACGAGGAATGACAAGGCACGAATATCAAGGAGATTATCAGCATTTATTGCTAGTCGTACCCTGTACAGTTTTCAAGGTCGTACAGCACATTTTCCAAGGTCTGTACAATCTACACAGACTGTATCTTTCTGCACACAAAATGAGACAATTTGCTACACGGATTTCAAGGTTGTTGGGCACATAAATCGAGGACTGTTTTGCACGGTTTTCAAGGTTCTATTTGGCACGAATTTTGAGAACGAAGATTTGCACAAAAAACGAGAAAATGTCTAGGTGCATTTAATGCAGCAGAGATAAGTTGTACTTCTTATGTACTTGTTCATTTTACTGAAATAATAAAAACTCTCTCTCTCCTTCTCTGATTGGTTTTCCCCTTGTGGGTTTTTCCATGGCCATTGGCCAAAAATTCCTGAGTAATGTGTGTTGAATGGCGTGCATTTTATATACTTTCTGTCCATGAAAAAGTGAAGTTACAGCAGTGTTATTAACTCTGATATTAATGTTTATTTCCAGCATTTTAAATTTCCGAAACTTGTGAAAAATCTACAGCGAAAGGCTATTCTTTGGGACCCACATTTTGATTTATCTACTTTGAGAAAGCTAGTGAACTATAATGGGTAGAAATCCAAGGGCTTGACCCCATCCTCTACTGCCCTCTAGAATTTTTCGTCGAATATCTTGAGACAAATTCTCTTTGAAAATGGAATGATTGCTCTAGTACTCTTGTCCTAGTATTGTTAGCAACCTTTGTGATTGAGCACATGCCTCTTGAATTCAGATCAATATCGTTGATAAAGTTAAGGCATATAATATTGTAGGCCTAGGCAAGTTGAATGTTTGCCACAGCTAAAATTTTGGAACAATTTCGAGAAGCAATGCCCACAAATGAATGAGGAAAATCTAGAAACTATGCACATTGTAGAAGAGAGGTTAGTTGTGAATCCATATGACAATAAACAAGAAAATAAAGATGATAATTTAAAGGAAAAAAAAAGATAACAAGCATCCTAGTGATACTGGTTCTACTACGTACGCCAATCCATTGTTGAAAGACTCACGGAATACAACCACCTAAAACAGAGTGGTTATGACCTCTATCCTACTTCTTTGACAATTGAGCTGGAGTTTGAACAACTAAGCCAAGAATCCCAAAGACACTGAATTTAAGGAAATTAAAGAAAATAAAGCTTCAAAGGAAGATAGTCAACTTTGCAGAGTTGTGAATATATCTGATATGGTTCCAAGGAATAGAATTATCAGTGTGAGCAAACCTTCTACATTTAGATAATTTGCTTGCATAGCACTTTTGTTCAGAATTTTTAAGGTTAATTATTATCGAAAAGTATCAATTGAGTTGCTACACTAATGGTGGCTGTTTCTTATTAAATAGGATATGCTGCCAATACGTATGCATGTTTTTTTATGATGATTTTGAAGGAGTTTTGCTTTTATATCTGGAATTATTAAATGTCTCATAGGTAGCCGGTCTAGGCTGCTTTGGCAGCAAAATTATTTGTCTTTCTTTTGGAGACATCTTTTATACAACATTTTTTTGGTAGTTGGGTAAGAGGAGCAATAACAATGTAGCTTTTTTGACATATTTCCTTGATTCAAGGGAGAGGTGGAATCTTGGTTTGATTTAATCTAAATTATTAGCACTTAAATCCAGATTTTTTAGCCAAATCTTATGACTATGGATCTGTTTTAGAATGAAGTGCCAACCATGTACATGGTCTCCTCTGGATTGGCACCAAGCAATTTGACCACATGTTGACAATTAAGAAACGACATCATTTAAAATTCACTCTATCGTAGGTTTGGAGCATCATGATACAAAGAAAAGATGCTACATTTGGAGCATCATGGATAAATGGATTTGAAGTGCTACGTTCCGGATAATGTCTCACATGGTAGCACATCCAAATGGTTGACAATGCTAGCATTGTATGAGCATTACTTATTTAGGAATACTCCACTTCCTTCATTTGTGTTTTGAACATTATGAGGGATTTGAATCTTTAGGAAGGAATTATTGCTTTGAGAAAAGCAAGGTGATTTGTAGCTCAGGTGGAGGAGATCCTTGTTACTTCACATGTTTATGTCAGTTTTAAAAACCATTCAACTCAAAACCAAAACCAACCGAGTTGACCAATTTAACTATCATCGGCCTCAAACCAAGTCGGCCTCAAACCAAGACAAAACTAGCCGACTTGAGGTGTGAATCGACCAGTTCAGTATTGAACCGGCCAAGTTGAAGTCTAACTCGGTTGAGTTAAGCGAATTTTTTTTTTTAAATAGACTAATTTTGTGCAAACCCAGCCAATTTTGTACAAGTGACATTGAAGTGGGTAATACTAAATGGTAATGTTAATTCTCTTAAACCTTACATTTTATTTAATTTTTTAATAAATGGTAATGGTAGTTCTGTTAATGGCAAGTATAAGGATTATCTTAAACCTTTTACTTATTTTTTTAACATTACGATTAATTGTTTTAGGATGTTTGAGAGTGGTTCCAACCTCTTCGGACTTCATATGCAAAAAGTAGAATTTTAGATCTCATTCAAAATTCAACAAACTTAATAGTTTTCAAGAGATCTCAAGATTGCAATGTTTCCACTGGATTCTATCATGTATGAGGATAAGGGGATTGTAATTTAATCAAGCACATCAACCTCTGTATATATCTTGAGGTCGATGATGTTACTCCTAATTGTTGAAGCTTATTGCCGATGATGTTGACTCCTAATTGTTGAAGCTTATTGAACTCCTCTGTCATAACCTTCATAAAAATGTGATCTTCAGACAAGCAAAATCACTTATTAAGCATGGAAAACTTTTTCTATCTTATTTTAACGCTTGGATTAAGAAGTTTCATCAAAATTATAGGTTGTTGACTAATGTCCTTGAAGGATCAACTTGGAGTTTCAAGGTAGAGGCAATGGCTAGAAGATCAACTTTGCATACTTTTTGTAATGGTTTGGAATCTTAAAATGTATATTTCCCTTAAAAATTTGAATATTTTATGTATTTTTCAAAAATATTGAGTAATTTAAATCAATCTGGACTGAGTCATTGTCGAGTTCAAGTCCAAGCTGAGTTGACCCTCGGTCGAATCAAAGTCCAAGTCCGAGCTGAGTTGACCCTCGGTCGAATCAAAGTCCAAGTCCAAGTTGAGTTGACCCTCAGCCAGTTCCAAGCGCACCCACAGGTTTTTTATCCCTCTCTCCATTTGATCCAGGATAAAGATGGATCTATGCTAGCTTTAAAAATGTGATCCAGGAATAAAATGGATCTATGCTAGTTTAAAAAGTGCCAGAAATTTGGTGGTTTTCGACAGCAGAAAAAATATATCCCAGCCAATGTTATGGGTGTCACTTCAGACTCTTTTTAGTGGTCACAATTGAAGATTTGAAGCGCTACAATAATTTAAAAATAATGGGCATCTTAGCAGCTAGAAAAACGTAATAATGTAGTTCCACATGAGTGTGACATGTCACGAGTCTGAATTACATGTCAGTATGTGTCTTAATTACATGACATGTCACTTATTCTTGTATTGAATAAAAGAACTAATCTTGTATTAAAAGTCGCAATAAATGTTTTGCTGATTTTTATAGCAGTATGAAAATATGCTAAATGCTTTCAGTTGTAAAAGTCAACGAGTCAGCCATTTGATTTACATGTTAATATGTGTCTTGCACTTGTTCTTGTATTGTATCAGAAATAATCTTGTATTAAAAGTCACAATAAATGTTTTGCTGATTTTGGTAGCATTATAAAAATCTGTTGACGCCTGTTCTCATATTGTATCAAAGAAATAATCTTGTATTAAAAGTCACAATAAATGTTTTGCTATTTTTATAGCAGTATGAAAATATGCTAAATGCTTTCAGTTGTAAAAGTCAATGAGTCAGCCATTTGATTTACATGTCAATATGTGTCTTACACTTGTTCTTGTATTGTATCAAAGAAATAATCTTGTATTAAAAGTGACAATAAATGTTTTGCTGATTTTGGTAGCACTATTTTGGTAGCATAGTTGTAAACTTTTTTTCAATTCCAATTAAATAAACATCAAGTTTGTGCCGTTCATTGTACTTCTGGGCTTGTGTTAGTAGAGACACGTGTGTAATTCAATATTTATAGCTGCCCAACTAAAAGCCCAGGTAAGTCGAGCTCACCCCCCGATTTTACCAGAGAAATAGTCAAAAACATGGAGATCATTCATCCACTTCAGTTGATAGCATAGTTAATTCATCTATTCTAAATGATAGGAAGAAAATTATGGACTCTTGTACGCAAATGTGACCTACCTTAGGTTTGTTTTTGCTCCGTGGTTAAGCTAAATCAAGGGACCTCAATCATAATAAATTAAGACAACCATATTAGTTACACTGCAATTGCATACATGGCCAACAAAAAAACCGCCATAAGAGATTCCTCTGACACTTGCCATTCGGAAAACAATCATGGAGTTTGCATTTGAGCACGTTAATCCTCTAGATTCCTGTATTGTACAGCTTCCATCTGACCTAAAGAGCAAGAGTTCCCTAAGTTTCTTAGCATGATAATATTGGTTAACAACAAAAGCCAATGTGGCCTTCATCCTTCACTGGTACACTTGGGTCGTCTGAGACAGTGAGAAATGGTACAGACATCATTAGTGCTGGATACCGGTAATTTCCCAGAAATTAGAAATGTCAAAGACTTACAGCTGTATGGATTGGACTGATAGAGAGAGACCTACAAATACAGTCTGGAATTTCTGCAGGACAATAATTCAATTAGATCATTGATAAAAACATGGTGAAATGGAAAATCAGATTAAAGTTGACAACAAAACCAAGAAGTGCTCTGCACGAAAATGCTCTGAAAATGCATTCTGGATTTGAACTCATCGAAAATATACAAATAGAAAACTGAGGTAATAGAACCACCCATGGTCTGCAGCCTAGGTTTGGAAAAAGTAAAAGAACAGCATGATCAGATGCTTTATGGTGGGAATTTCCCTAGGCATACAAAGTTACAAACTAAGACAATAAACAGAATAGGATCATATATAAATCAAATAACTTACCATACAGAAGTAACAGATTGATATATGTTGGGGTTGACGCTAAAATATATATTGCAGCATCACATGATTTCTACAGATGATCCTCGATATCATCTGGTACATGCAACTTCTCAATAGCAGACTGCCAACACAGTTTTCATAAATGTGTAAGAAATACCAAATAAAAAAATTCTAAAAACTATGAAAATCTATATAAAACATAATATACAGATCATAACAAGTCAGTACAACAAAACATGTTGAGAATGCAACCTTAATTATGGCAATATCTGCAGTTGATGGCTTCAAATCCAAAGCAAGACCAAAATGATACATTGCGCGTTCAGGCATATTTAAGCGCTTGTAAATTTTACCAATTAGAGAGTAGACACTACTTTCATGGGGTGCAACCTCTTTTAGCAACTCTAGCTCCTCTAAAGCATCATTGTATCTTTCGTTGCTCACTAACACATTTGCCTTCTGATAAATAGGTAATGGATTCTTTGCATCAGCTAAGATTGCTTGATCCAGCATTTCAAGGGCTTCTTCATTTCTCTGCAACATGCAAAGATAGAAATAAGGGTCTTCAATTGTAAAAGATGAATAACATTGAAACTCTTGGTTAATTCAATAATGTCTGAAGAAAGACCTTACTGCCACAGTGAATGTCTTAAAATGAGCTTACCACAATGGCAAATGTTTTTGAACAAATACTGCAAACACAGAAGCCCTTTTGAAATCTATAATGGGCAGCATGCTAACTGAAGCAAGTAGCAATTGAATACCCAACAGTAAAACTGATCAGAACAAAATATCCAATTCCAAAATGGTAGGATATCACATTTGCCCACTTGCTTTAGCTTACTGAGCTAAAAGGATGAAAAATGCATATACATCAAATGCAACACTCAAAAGGATAATCCCAAATTTTCCATGATGATGAAAGTTAATAACACGTTAAGAACACGTGTTTCTTCTTAGGAGGTCACAGGTTCAAATCCAGAGGGGGGTAGTGTATGTACACCTCTGTAGACTTTAGCAGTTAATGTCCCACAAACAAGGGGGTCATACACCAAATTGGTGTCTCGCTTGGCAGTGACCTTAAAAATAGATTATTATTATTATAACACAAATTTTTTTTTTTCACAGAAGCAGATACATGTGAAGTTTAGAAGTGTGGGTTTTCTACCGACATAATTCACCATGTTCAATCGTATTTGGTTCAACCTCCCCAGATTATTAATCCTAAACAGTGTGAACCCTAAGGGCAAGCAAACCAGAACAAGTTAGAAAATAGACACTATTAACTTCAACCTGTAGAGCATGCAACGCCATCCCGAGGTAACACATTAGAACAGAGGACCGCGGATTGATTAGAAAAGCCGTTCGAAAATGATGCTCTGCAAAATCATACTTTTCCTGCCGGAGATATATCATTCCTAAGCCATACCTGGACCAGAGAACAGTGACTTTCAAAATCCTATTGATCCCGATCTGTGCAAAAAGAAACACAAATTGTTCCTATGCTAAGCTTCCTCTCATTTACTTTGAAATAATAAAAGTACTATATCAATAACTCACCAGGCATTGTAATGGCGAGGGTCAATTCGCAGTGCACTTCGAAAACAAGTAATGCCATTCTCAAACTCCTCCATTGCAACATATCTGTAAAAAAATTTACTTGAATAATGCAAACGCCACAGGTCTTGAATAAGTAAGCATTAAACTATTTGCAGGAAAAGAATAATTCATGTTAAAGCATACTCGTGACCACAAAGTGTATGAGCATAAGTAAAACGTGAATCAAGCTGTATGGCTCGTTGAAAAGTTTTCAGGGCAGTCTCATGATCCTTCTGTAAACTATAACAATTACCCAAAGCACACCTGCATAGAATTATTCCCATTATCAACAAAACATTAAATTAATATTTTTCGGTTCATGTTTGAAAAAAGCTTATGATATTAATCAAAAAAAGAGATTGATAACCTTAAGTAGCATACACCAAAGTCTAGTTCACCACCTTCCCAATTCAAAAGCATTTACTTCATGTAGATAAAAATCCTACAGCTATAAAGGAAATTCATAATAACATAAATTTGGTTTCCAAGAAAAAGAAGATTATTATTTCTAAAGAAATATAATAGAACATACCAAGCTTGAGGAGATAAACGATCAATTGCATTCAATTCCTGAGCTAAGTAACTCAGCTTCATCTCCTCCTTCATGTGCTGCAATACATGTACATTATTCTAGATGAGTAAAGGGGCTGCGGAATTGGCATTTACTCTCACATATTTTTCTTATCCACCTATCTAGTACATTGTATGTCATCGTATTGCTCTATATCCAACGATGCATTCAAGAATCAAAAGATTCAAAAAACATTATATATAAGTTAAAACTCAACCTGTGCACCATACAGCTTTTATTTATTCTCCATAATTGAAATCTAGAACCTTGGAAAGTAGTAACAAGTTTTTACTTTTGCGAGGTAGTAGTATGTACAACGTAAATGTGTCATGATGAAGGCACAGCAATCCAGGTTTTCCTCAAATGATGGTAGACACCAAGAAAAAGTTGCAGCAGAAAACAAGACATTTTATACATAAATTATTCATGTCACTTATATACAAAAATAATGTAATAGAAAATCAATACCTTTAACTACTAGATCAAAAACTTTGAAATAATTAAAAAAGAAAAAGAATCCTTTTAATCTCAAGTTCAATAAGTATTGTTACAAATGGAGTTAGACAATCAGGTGGGGGCTCTTCTATTCTTTTTGCACAAGATGCCGAATAAGGAAGCCTTAAATAAATGGGTGGTCTTGAACTAGGAGGAGATCATTTTATTAATGTCTGAGAATGACCATAAATAGGTCAAAGGCACTGCTAGGTACATCAGAATCAATACATAGTAGCAGTGCAAGTGCAACTCCTATAAAAGCATATCTAGTCCCTGAGGTCAAAGACCTAGAATCTAAAGCTTATCATCTAAAGAGAAGGTTTATGAGCTTTGGAGGATGAGCTTTGATGGAGCTTTTTACAAGACAGGAAAAGGAGCAGGGGTTGTTATAACTTCACCTTCAAATCAAAAGTTCAACTTTGCTTACAGACTTGAATTTGATGCATCCAATAATGTGGCTGAGTATGAAGCATTTTTGCTAGGGCTTGAGATTGCTAAAGACATGGGGATTAGAGTACTAAGTATTAAGGGTGATCCAGATCTAATTATTTCCCAAGCCAAGAAAACATTTGCATGTAAAAGTAAAAGATTTAAAAAGTATAGAAATGCAATATGGGCCATCATGGAATATTTTAGTGCATTAGACCCTATGGCAGTTTACTCGTCTAAAAAACAGTGAAGCAGAGAGACTTGTAGTTGCAGCCTCTACATTAGAACTCACGGAAGTGTTGGTAAAAGGAAACAGAAAATTTGAAATAAATTTCAGGCCTTCAATCCTGGATAATCTTGACCATTGGCAGGTTTTTAAAGATGACAGTCAAATTATGAGGTTTATTAACAATATGCAAGAATTTTCCAACTGTCAAATCAACTATCAGGATGAGAAAAGCTCCTATGTGGAGAATGAGGATCAACCAAGAAATCATATCCCTATGAATGTTGTTGAATGGGGAAGTAGCTTTGATAGGCAGGATATATATAAAAAGAAGGAAACCATAAAACTGAGGATTATATAGAAATAAATATTGGTACTGATAAAGAATCAAGGAAAATAAAATACGGAAAAGGTACTTCTGAAAAAGAAAGAAAGGAGTTGATAGAGTTAGTAAAATAATATAGAGATGTGTTTGCTTTTACATATGATGAACTAAAACAATATCGGGATGACGTATTTCAGCATACAATCCCACTAAGAACAGAAGCTAAAACCTTTCAACAAAAACTTACAAGAATAAATCTCAAGTTGGCCTCCATGTGTCACGTACCCATAACCCATTATCATGCGGAATTAAAAAATTTCTTAAAGAACCATGGTTCTTCTTTAGAAGCGCAGGGTATGGCCGCGAAAACACTCTTCAACATCCATTATCAGGCTTAGAAACCACTGTAACAGTCGTTCTGCCCTTGACAAATCCCTTCTGCGACCGAAAACACCTTTTCGCACTGAACCTGTCCTTTCCGCACTACGCCCTCCGCATTCCCCTTTCCACTGGGAAATCCGAGAACCGGGAGCACAATGTGCAATAGAGATACTTGACCACTCTTTCGTCTTCCAACTTCTGCTTTCCGACTTTCCGACCTCGAAACTCGGGAGTCGGAAACTTAACATTCGACGGAAACATTTAACCACTATTCCACCTTCCGACTTCCGCTTTCCACCTTATCGGCCTCGGAACTCGCGAATCGAAAACTTAACATTCAACGAAAACGTTTAACCACTCTTCCGCCTTCTGACTTCCGCTTTCTGCCTTTCCGACCTCGAAACTCAAGAATCGAAAACTTAACATTCGACGAAAACATTTAACCACTCTTCCGCCTTTCGACTTCGGAATGCGAAAACCCACGAATCACTGCTTTACCTGTCAGTTTCTTGACTTCCGACTTCCGACTTCCAATCTCGGACTTCGAAATTCAGCCTTAGCCTTTTTCTGTTTTGTCGACTTCCGCCTTTATGTTGCGGCTCAAGATGTTGATGAAATTGTCATTGATGCCAACATGGGCTTGCAGTGGCCTTTGAGATGTCCTTGGACCTTTGATTGGTCATGATGATGTGGTCATGAGGTCTTGGAGATGGCACACTTGGTTGCCTATGATCAAGGGTTTGAAGATGGAAGGTTGCTGATGGTGTGGCTCAGGTGTGTGGAGTTTTTGATGAACAAGTCCTTGCTCATCATGCTTCTATTATTTGAAAGGTCACATAGATGAAGCCCTTACTCTTGATGTAGTCTTGGTTTGTGAATCTTTGGATATGCTACTCATCATGGCGTCTTTGCATATGATAGCTTGGGTATTGCAACCCAAGCGTTGGCATTCGGGGTCTTGGAACCCTTGTAGTTGGCTCTAGGGAAAATCAAGGTTTAAAGACACCCCTCATGATAATGATGACATGGCTTATGAAGTCAAACCCTTGGAATTGATGAAAGCTGGCGGTGAACTTGATGGAGTATGGTCAACAAACCTTAAGACTTGACCATTGACGAAGATTTGTATTAAAAACATCAAATTTGGTATGTCGGCCCAATAGAAATTTATGAAGTCAGCTCAGTCTAACCTTTTTTATGTCGGCTCAGAATTAAAAAGTGATGTCGGCCCAATAAAGTATAAGTCGGCTCATATTTTTTTAAAAAAAAAAATTATATCAGGTCGGCCCCAAAATGAGGTGAAAATTAATATAAATACCCCTCACGTGCTCTCATTTGTTACTATGAAAATTTGTGGAGCTCTGAAATATTCTCTGAGGCAGCCGCAGAACAGATAAGGAGAAGAGAAGGAGCTCGCTAGCTGTGAAGGACTGAAATTTTTGGTGATATTCGGTGGAGATATGACTGAGGATTCTCAGATGGATTTAGGGCTACCTCAATAATGTTTTACTGTTTTCTCAGTGATCAGAATTCGGTGGTTGCAGCAGACAACATTTTTGGCTCTGATTTTTTATGTTTTTCCCTTGTTTAGGGCTTGTCCATAGCACAAGATTTGATGTACCAGCCTTCTGAATTTTTGCAGCAGCAGCATTGAAGTATGCCCTAACTCATGAACTATGCCATGCTTGAACAGTCCCAATCTTTGGGTTTTTACCAGCTCAGTCCCGAGTTTCTCACAGCCCTAATAAGGCAGCAGTCAAAGGGTTTTACCAATCAAGGATCCGAATTGTTGTAGCAGCAATCTTGAAGTTGGATGGAGTAGACACTAGCATAACACATTGATCCGAGTTTGTTGGGTCAATCAAACAGTCCGAATTTTACCTTTTGGCAGCAGCAGAAAATCCTTTTATCTCGGTTCTTCTAGGGTTACCACAGTCAAGAATTTCATGAAGGAACAAACAGTCCAAGTTTCTATTTGATGGACATGAGCAGACATTAGAAATCCCTTCATGTTTGAACAGTGTGAAGTGATGATCAAAGTTTAATGATAAGACTTTGGTTTGGGGATAAATGCATCCAACTATGAGAAGAAAGGAAGCTCGGTGATTGATGTGGAGAGCTCGCTGCCCTAGAAGGAGCAGTTGACTGTGAAGACCTCAAATGGAAGCACTCTGTGTGTTTCAACCAGCACCAGTCCCAAATTTTTGTAAGATGTTTGAGGTTGATGTGTGTGGAATTTTTCTCAGCCATGTCCAAGTCTGAATTCTTCAGTGCATACTCAGATCCGAATTTGCAGTAGTCCTGAATTTGAGATCATACAATCTTGAATTGTTTTACAGTGGTTAAGATCATCTTCAATTCAATCCTGAAGAGAGATATACACAGAGATTTGACTTGCATTGACTCAGGTATGTTTGTGTATACTTAAGCTTGATAAGTTTGTATGAACAGTGGAGTATACAGTAAAGTATATAGTGATTCATACAGTGCATATACTGTGATATCACCCTAGACCTGTTAATGTTGATGATGTTTACTTAACACATACACAGTCAAGCCTGATCGTGATATTACTATGCAGTGGCATACTTTGCAATACAGTATAGTGGCATCTATACAGTGAACCCTTTGCGTTCTCCTTGGCAATGTACTGTATGATGATGTTGATAGTGAATATGCAGTGATACAGTGATAAATAGTGAATTCACAGTATACAATGGTGTATATATGTGATGCTATAAAATGATGATGATGATGATACATGGCAATGCTTTGATAATGATACATACTCCAGATATTCTGGTGCAGACATATTGACCCTCCATGATGATGTTGTTGCATACACTATGCATAGTATACAGATGATGTAAGCCCTATGGTGATGATAGTGCATATTTGATTGATGACAAGGCAGTGACATGTTTATGAACAGTCAGTGAACACATACAGTAATGAAGTCAGTCTGACTTATGCAGTGATGTGTG
>LPNX011133050.1:645477-685730 GCA_001517045.1 Pseudotsuga menziesii
CAAAGCAGTGCATCCATGACATGATGGTGATGAGTGAAGAATGGATAACTCAGCAGTGTATTGAGGAGCTGTGATTGTTGTTTGATATGCACAGATGTTTGAGCAGAGATTGAGACTATGACCAGCAGCAGAGATGATGAGCCAAGATGATGAGCAGCATTGATGAACAGGAAAGATGAGCAGAGATTAATGAGCAGCAGTGAGCAGTGGTACAGCAGAGTTGATGTGATGAGCAGAGAAGATGAGCAGCTTTGATGTGTCAGAGATTTCTTGATAGTTACACGAGTTTACTGTATTGTAAATGCAAACTTGTCTTGCTTTTGAGGTTAGGATACCTCAAACCCTTCTTAGCAAGGTCTAAGAAAACCAGGCAAGGTCCTGGATTAAGAGTAGGTGCTCTATTTATCAGTAGGTGCTGATTTTGCCTAACAGTTGTAGCCGAACCACAATTAATATAAAAAGATTACAAATTTATATGATGTGGTGTTCCTCTGTGTTATGGCTCTTGATGATTTAATTGCTTTTGATTTGTGAATGATGAAGTGAAAGATGCTTATGGAATGACTAAGAGATTAGCAGAATAATTGTATGATAGTTGATTTTGATAAGCTGAGAAAAGTCTTAAAACTGGCTTCACACTGATTCACCCCCCTCTCAGTGTCTACACAAGATGCAGAAATCCAACTTTTCGTTAGAACTTTTGGTTCTTTTTCCGCTCCCGCCTTCCGCAGGCAAATCCCAGGAATCGAAAAACCAACATTCTACCATGTTTCCACTTCTCTTTTCTGATTTCCGCCTTCCACCTCCCCCACGCAGATTTCAAGGGGCGAAAACGCTAAGTCAAATGCATTCTGACTTTGTAACAGGCTTCTAGCCTCCATGAACTTAGGAAAAATGCATTGAAACATACAAGGCATAAACAAATGCAAATGCAGGGACATTCATTCAACAGTAACCTCTACTTTAACTCATTCATAAGCATTCATCATAATCATTTCATTCATAAGCAAATACATTGCAGAAATAACACAACAGAGAATACTTATCTTGAATGATGAAGTTGTCCCGCAACTAGCTATGTCGCTGCAATGTTCCACCCAACCATAGGCCAGTGTGTTCATTAATCTCTCAACACCACTGCCACCCCCGAGCTGGGCACGACTTCCACAAGGAACTAGGGATCAACAGACTCACACACAGCCAGATCACATCACACACAGTCAAGCAAACACACAGTTGAGTTTCACAGACTATCTAGCCAAGCCAACACACAGTTGGGTTTATCAGGCTGCAAGCAATAAGCCAAACAGATGGGTTTCACAGGCTACATAGCCAAGCCATCTCACAGTTGGGTTTCACAGACTGTCCACAGTCATGCCAACATTCACATTAAGGACCAGCCAAGCCAACAGATGGATTTATCAAGCACTCGGCCAAGCCATCTCACTGCTAAGTTTCATAGGCTATTCAGCCAAGCCAACATTCACATTAAGGACCATCCAAGCCAACAGATTGGTTTATCAAGCACTCGGCCAAGGATTACACACACATGGCCAAATTGCACAACAAGACACAATCAAGCCAACACACCGTTGGGTTTATCAGACTGCTCAGCCAAGCCAATATCCAATTGGGTTTCACAGGCTGCTAAGGCAATGGAAAGGTAGAATGACTAAGCTAGTGGCTCATTCAAGAGCTAGGGACACCTCCACAAGACCTATCTGGCCTAACATCCACATTACCTGCACCCCAACACAAGGAAGCATCCCCTTCTCTGCTCCACAGTCCCTCAGGCTATGCCTTCCCTTCCAGTTCTCTTTAGGGACTTCCTCTCTACACTAGGTTTATCAAGCCCATTCCTCATCTCTTCCACTCCTAAGTCTCCCCTTTCTATTTCTCTTGCTCCATCTAGTTCTATCACTTCTTCATCCAAAAGATTTTAAAATTTACTTTGGTTATTGTTCTCTTGCTTATATCTATATTTCAAAGAAATATATAAAGTAGATCTAATTTCCTATCTCTAGATCTTAGTGTGCAATTAAAAATATTTCTTCAAGGTCGTGACCAATGGCTTGAAGATTTTTGCCACGTGACGTGAGGTGTGAATTAGGCGGCAACAATGTCAACTAGTTGAGTTGACCATAAATACACACCCAACAAGCTATAGATAACCATGATCCATGAGTGTTGAAAGACCACATATTGACCTCTTGGTCTATTGATAATAAGTATTTTGCATTATACCCCAGATCTAAATAACACCAATAATGAAGGTGTGATTGTCATCATTTAAATTCACTATCGGAAAAGTGTCTTGGCATAGATTTCTAGATGAGAGTTGAAACAAATATAGGATCCCAGCATGGCGCAGATTTTAAGGCAACACTTTAGGAGCTAGACAAATCTGGGAAGAAGAGACTTCTGAGCATCAGTTGTGGAATATCTTGCTGTGTAAAAACTACAACCAGTGCAAGCGAACTATTATACCAGATTGTATATGGGGATTCATTTCACATAGGGGAGGTTCCCCCTTATTTCTATTCCTACACATGACATTCAATCTAAGCGGCATCATCATTGTAAGTGGCATAATCTAAAATATAAAGGGTGTATAGTAATGGGAACAGATAAATGACGAAGTGTTCATAGCGTTTGACTTCAGTCATCACCATCTTGCTCATGTACCTATGCGTGACTGCATCGCTACAGCATCCCAGCAGAAAATACACATTTGGGAACGATTTCTTGGCATGTTCTAGAGATCGGGCATGGCTGAAGTAGAAAATATAATATTTTTCGTATGCATAAATGCTAATGGGTTTCTCAGTATTTGACGGATCTGGACAGGGTTGGGAAACGAACATGCTAGCAAGAGGTGCCCTTTCATTACAGTCACATACTTCTTCTAAATTTGTTTCAGATTCGTGGTGGGAAAGGGATTCGTCCATCTCAGTTGTGAAGCTCTTCCAGGATGCATGAGGAGTCATGGCTCCAGTTAAAAAAAGACAGGAATAAAACAATTTATGTAGGCTTGCAGACTGGTACAGCACGTAATGACTGTGATGATATTTTTGACTTTATAGCTCTTTTTAGGGCAAGAATCAACAAGAGCAGTCAACAACCAATGTGACTTTGAAGATGAGTAAGATGCCATAAATCTCATCTTATAAGATTGTAAAATCCCATTTCCATGGCGTAAAAAGATATGAGCCTGGTCATACCCTGCATCTTGAACATAGGTAGTTTTGATCCTCACAGCACAAGGTGTTCTCTGGATTGCTGACCCGTCTGGAACAAGGTCCCTTCGCCTCTCATGCACCTCACGTGCAAGTGAACTTGAAGCAAAAGATGATGAAAGTGTCATAAATGTCATTATAGGCTTCTCCATGGTTATGGAATTGTGTGACTATAGTTGTACGGTGTGGATGACATCTTGGTGGTGTTTGGATTGGTAATCTTGGTTAGACATGGAGGCTGGGTTGGCAGGTTCTTTTTCCAAGATAGGTTCGGTCTTTGAATCTTGACTGATATTTACCATGTTCTTAGTTCTTTCTCCTGTTTCTTTTATAATTATGACCTATATCTATTGCACGATTATTCCTTTCTATTAATTCTTGTAATAGATCATGAATTCTTTGTATTTGTATGTCCATCGACATAGAACCACTCTGATACCAATGATAATCCCAATAAATGGGAAAGCTTGAATATTAAATATATAAAAGTGCATAAGTATATATATATATATATATATGATATTGAATAAAAAGAATGATGAATACAAGGGGAAAATGGACTTGGCTTTTATAGGTTACTAATGTGCCCTTTCGTATTTAGATTGTCTTTACCCAGGCACCTTTTCATAATAATATTAATAATAAATATATTAATATGTGCTATGTTATATTCGTAACAACTTCACCCAAAGGAAAAATGATCTTTGTAATACTCTTGAAATTGTTTAGATGGTGGCATGAATATTAAACATGTACTAGTTTGTGTAACATTTTCTATGCTTGAAGCTATGCAATGAGTCAAATGAATCGCTTTTGTAATGGAAGTATTGTAGCTCTAGTATGTTATCAATATAAACCAATTTAGACACTAATTTTTCCTTCCAAATGCATTGGATGAGTCCATTTATTCATTGGACAAGTTTGTCCAACATTGATCGAATTTCACTTCGTTGACCTTTTTACTTGGTCAACAGGACCAGCCAACAGTATGTGGTCACCTTGCATCATCTTTCATCATACTTCAGCCTTCAGTCTGCGACAGACCTACCTCATTCCTCTTGTACATCCCCTTCCTTGCACAACCTCCAGTGCTTGAGGTCGAAGGTTTTTCATACTATAGCATAGATCTCATGAAATGATTTACTTTAGGCATCTCACTTTTTATAAAAGACATTTTAGTACTCCTGCTTTGTAATGACATCATTTGTATTGTACAGTCCCATTGACCTACTTTTGTGGTCATTCATTGGGCATTAATAAAATTATCTTATCTTATTACTGAAATGTTTTGACAATTGCATAGTGAACAAGTATTGTCCACTACAAAGTGTCAGAGGTCTACCCTTAGCCTTCAAGACCTCGAGTTATGGATATATCCTCCACATGTGTGCCTTACAAAAAGGAAGCATTTTAATCATGGGTTGCCCTTTCCTTGTGCCTTCTTTTTTGCAATCCCATTAGCTTTTTCACTGGCTTAGTCCTTTTACTTTAGATTTAGCATTGATAACCTGAAACATAGGGCACTTGGCTTTTAGTAAGGGCGTAATTTTCATGTTTTTTTCCACTCTTTTTAGCTTAAATTTAGGCATTCATACATGGGAATAGTTATGAGACCTTGAAGAATTACTAATGAAAGATCACTTGCAAAGCAGAAAATGATGGAAATGGATGAATGGGCTTGAGAAATGAAAAATGGCTAGGAAGAATGTTGTGAAATGGATTTAAGACCACCAACTTAGTTCACTGGGGTACAACTCAACCGTCAGAATGACACTCTTCCTAAAGTAAAATTATGATAACACCATGGTAGGCCTAAGAAATGACTAATAATTTTAAGTGTCATGCATCATTATCCAAGCATAAAAGCAACATCCAAAGGTCAAATCAACATAAAAGAAAACATCCAAAGTCAATGAGGGTGAGAAATATCACAGCACTAGTGCAGTTGACACTATCTCCACTAGGTGCATCCAAGGCACATGAACCGTCTAAGCATGTACAAAGGATCTCTGACCAATGATCTAGATGAAACCACAGATCTCATCTCAGGAACAATCTCTGTGATATGATCACAAACCACAACTGATCAACGTATCCACCCTACTGATCAAAGGGTAACAAGCACCACAAACAAATGGAACAAGGACTTAAAATGCAATCTTATCGATACTCAAGAGGTGAAACACATGACAAAAGATACATGATTAAGCAAGGAAAATAAAAATATGAATAATAGTGACATTATTAATATGGGCTCTTGAGTTCTAAAATTACTGATTTGAAACAATGAAACATACAATCCTAGAAATAATTTGCAATAATCAACAGTTGAAGTTTTGTCATTTCAAGAGGAAAATCGTTACTTGGTTGGGAACAAATAACAAAGCTATCCAATACTTCCTGTGCAAAAAAAAACTGAAAACATGGCATTGTTCCTTATAAAACAGGAAGACAAATATAAATTACATCTTCCCACGTGAACAAAATCTAAGCCAACTAATTATGGTCCAAGATAAATTCCAAAATTTTACTTGACACTTTCTTATTTACATCCTAATTCAAATCCCTTCATCCAAACTTCAACAGAACTGGTTCCTTGAGTTATCTTACACAGGAATTCTTGCGAACATTGTATTCCCGATCCGATTCAAACTCTTCGCTCTTTTGCCTCGCCGATTTATTGCCGATTCCGAGTCTGGTGAGTATGCTATTTACAAATGTCCCAGTAAGCTAAAATTCTAAATGTACCGGGGAATGCAAGAGCGCTATTCAAATATCTTCTATTTAGATTGATTGATGTTTTGTGCTTTTAGCTTTTTTCTAAAATAATCCCTAGTTTTCAACTTTTTTTCTTGACCCATTTCTTGAAATTCAAGTGGAACATGCTTGTGAGCTTGTTTATCAATCTAGCTATTATGAAGTTAGAAGCCTATATAAATAAGCAATTGCCATGATTCTATTTTAAAAATAAACAACATAAATGGACTGATGTATCTCGACAAACACCCAACTAAATATTCATTTGACAACTAAGTACAAAGAAAGTTTAGAGAACATACATAAAGAACTGTGGAGTATATATCCATTCCTTCTAGATAGTAAGGAGAGACACGACGAGCCCAACTAAAAACACGTTCTGCCTCACAATAGTCCACCATTTCAAAATGTGTCTTCCCAACCTATGCACATCAGTATTTGCAAACAAGAAAACCTATCAGAAGAAGATTAAACAAGGCAACATTCAAAGTCAAAAGGTGATATTACCTCCCTACATAAGATGGACAAGATGAGATAATATAACTTTGTTAATCTTCAACAGATAAGATAAGATACCCTTAATGTCCAACAAATTACCACAAAAGTAGGTCAATGGGATTGCTGAGTACAATGCTGTCAATACAAAGCTGGAGCACCAAATCAAAAGATATAAACAACAGTTCAAAACAAAGAAAATCATCGGCAAACCCAAAAAGGAATATTGCATTGCAAGAATTTACAAATTCAGAAATTCTAACTAATTAATTTATTAAACAATACCATGGGTAAGAGATGGGCCACTGTTTTAAAGTTTAAAATTCAATAAATGACAATAACTCTTCGAACAGGAGCAACTTATGGACATAACTTTTCATATCATCGGATGTTTAAAGAACAATGCTTCGATATCTCCATGTCATACAAGATTGCATATCTAACAGGGCACATGTCATCAAAAAATTTAAAATTCACTATATTTGACCATTAACCATAAATGTTGGTTGGATAAAGATCTTAATAATCTACCTAGTAATTATGAAATGAAAGACACATTAGTTGGAAATGTGCACCTAGTTGGGCTAACTGGTCCACTTAAAACCTAGCATTAATTGTGAATATTGAGCTCTGGACAGGAATTAAATTGCCCGGATCCTTTAATTTTTTAAATGAAGTGCGAACATCTTAAATATAAGAACCCTAATAGATTTCAAGAATCGATAAGAGGAATTGCAATTTACAAGTATCATATAGTAATCAGTTCAATGTTCAGAAACTGGAACTCAAAGCCATTTAAAACTTAAAAGTATGCGAAAATATAAGGGCTGGATTTTTGCAGTGCCGAAGTAATATATGCAGCAATTCAAAAAAAATCCAATCACATTTCTAAAATAATCAAAATGTAGTCCTAGATATACAACAGAATTGAATGACTGGGAAAGGGACTTAACATTCACTAGACGAGTTGATCTACAAGCTGATAAAAGTATGTTTGTGAAAGGGGTTTAACTTTTTACATGTTCAAGAATCTCTCTAATGGGAACACATTTATCTCGAGTCCAATTGTGACTGTATGTTGACTGCTTTTAAACTGGTGAACCTCAATATTCTCAACAGTAACTTGAAAGATTGGTATTTTTCCATCGTGTGCATCATTGATGAAATGTTTCATTGATCAGTCTTCATGCTAAGGTATGGGAGTTTGCGAGAATATTTGATGTAATCCCAACTTGAGGGATTTGTAGGACATTTGGGAATGCTTCATTTATAGTTAACCATTTTAGTGGTTATTGTGATCCCACCCTTAGGGAACTTAGGGGTAAACCCTAAACCTATCTATTGGGGAGACTCTAGCCTCATATGACATGGAAAACATGCAGATTGCACACATATTGCATTGTGCTCTTTGAGATCTTTTTAAAGTTGTGCTTCAGTGTTTAAAGTTGTTTTTGAAAAAACGCCATTCCACTTGGTTACCATGGGCTCAACTTGAAACCCTAAAACAGTATCAGAGCAGCTAGGTTTTGAGCAGTAAAACGGAAGACGTGTTTAGTTCACGGATTTGGTCATAGGTATTATTACCACTCAAACTAAGTTCTAACACCTTGATTAAGGCCACGAATCCCAATGCTATGAGAGGTAAATACAAGAGAAGCTAGCACCCAATATCACCACAGCCCATCTTCTCAACACTTTAGGTCAACTCCCAAGTCCAAGGGGGAGTCCCTAATATTGGTGACAGATACCTGCACTCACTCAATCAACACACAATACCCTTCACAAACAATCTCTTGGTTGAGATCAGTGCCTTGTGGAATCAAAACAATGAAGCATAAAGCGACTGGCGATTTTTGTACCTAGGAAGTGTTCCCCTAGTGTATAGATTTTTCTTAAGTTTCAGCCACCGGTTTCAAGTAAAAATTTGTCTCAGTTTATTTCAATCTCAGAAATTTAAATTGCCGGAAATAAACATAAATTTTTCTAACTTAAAACACTGCTGTAAATTAAATCTTTCACTAACAGAAAGTAAATATTCAGCACTTCACTCAAACACACAGTACTCAGAATTTTCAGCCAAAGGCCCTGGAAAAACCCACTAGGGGAAAACCAGTCAGAGAGAGAGAGAGAGTTTTCATTATGCTTCAGGATAAAAATCAGAGATTAATTTTTACAGTAAAAAATCCAACTTATCTCAACCCAGAAATTTGACCAGCAGACTGTCTCGGTTTCCGTGCTTTTGCTGCCTCGATTTCTGTGCAAACCTCCTTGGTAAATGTGCCAAAAATATCAGCAAATTCCAGCCCTCGAAAACTGTGCCAAACTACTCAGAATCTGTACTGTATGGACAGCAATTAATGCTGGTGTACGGCCTCGAAATCTGTGCCTGAAAAGTACAGTCAGAAACCTCGATTTTCATGCCTGACTCTGCCTCGAATTTTGTGCCCAAACTGTCCTCGAAAATCGTGCAGAAACTGTACTGTATGGTCTGCAATAAATGCATCGTACAGCTCCTCGAAAAACATGCCTGCAATAAATGAGGCCATACCCTTCTTGATTTCTGTGCACAATAAATGCTGGCCGTACTTCACTGTCTCGAAATGTGTGCCTGCAATAAATGAGCCGTACCTTCACCTCAAAACTCGTGCCAACAATTTATGTCCTCGATTTGCGTGCCCACTGAAAATCTCTTCCAGTTCTGTTTTGGAATTTGTGCCCTTCTCTCTTCTTGAGCTCTCTCTCATTCACTCACTCAAGAATGAAAACATATTTTGCCTTTTGCTTGCTTTTTGCTTCTCAATCCTAGGTAGGTGAAGAGATCTTAATCCAATGGCTAGGAATGAATTAGATCAATCGCTGAAATTAATTGCACACATTTAAAATAAAAATGTTAATTTCACTCACCCACTTAAATTTATCAAAAATTGACTTTAATGTTATAAAGTCACAATAAATGCTTTTTAAGCCATTTAATGAAAGTTCACTTTATTTCCCTTCACTAGGTGACTAAAGGCTAAGGTCACCTAGGGGAACACTTCCCTAGGTACAAAACTAACATAGTGACTTTTGCCTAACTAATAAAAAGGGGAAAATTAAAGTGACCCTTGCAATTAATAACTTGAGATGAGTTTTAATTTTTACTTTGGAGAATAAAGTGACTTTTTGATAAATTTAAGTGAGGTGAGTGAAATTAATTTTGGAGAGAATTAAAAGTGATTGTATGTTGACTGTTTTTAAACTGATGAACCTCAATATTCTCAACAGTAACATGAAAGATTGGTATTTTTCTATCGTGTGCGCCATTGATGAAATGTTTCATTGATCAATCTTGATTCTAAGGTATGGG
Source organism: Pseudotsuga menziesii (assembly GCA_001517045.1). Taxonomy (NCBI): domain Eukaryota; kingdom Viridiplantae; phylum Streptophyta; class Pinopsida; order Pinales; family Pinaceae; genus Pseudotsuga; species Pseudotsuga menziesii. The sequence goes on from LPNX011133050.1 coordinate 655,312, forward strand.
AGTTTGCGAGAATATTTCATGTAATCCCAACTTGAGGGATTTGTAGGACATTTGGGAATGGTTCATTTATAGTTAGCCATTTTAGTGGTTATTGTGATCCCACCCCTTAGGGGACTTAGGGGTAAACCCTAAACCTATCTATTAGGGAGACTCTAGCCTCATATGACATGGAAAACATGCAGATTCCACACATTGCATTGTTCTCTTTGAGATCTTTTTATGAAGTTGTGCTTCGCTGTTTAAAGTTGTTTTCGAAAAAACGCCATTCCACTTGGTTACCATGGGCTCAACTTGAAACCCTAAAATGGTATTAGAGCAGCTAGGTTTTGAGAGCACTAAAACGGAAGACGTGTTTAGTTCACAGATTTGGTCATAGGTATTATTACCACTCAAACTAAGTTCTAACACCTTGATTAAGGCCACGAATCCCAATGCTATGAGAGGTACACACGAGAGAAGCTAGCACCCAATGTCACCACAACCCATCTTCTCAACACTTTAGGTCAACTCCCAAGTCCAAGGGGGAGTCCCTAATATTGGTGAAAGATACCTGCACTCACTCAATCAACACACAATACCCTTCACAAACAACCTCTTGGCTGAGATCAATGCCTTATGGAATCAAAACAATGAAGCATAAAGTGACTGTCGATTTTTGTACCTGGGAAGTGTTCCCCTAGTGACTTTTGCCTAAGTCATAAAAAGGGGAAAATTAAAGTGACCCTTGCAATTAATAACTTGAGACGAGTTTAAATTTTCACTTTAGAGAATAAACTTATAAAGTGACTTTTTGATCGATTTAAAGTGAAATTAATTTTGCAAAGAATTAAAAGTGCATTTAATGTCATACATCCATCTAATTCATTTTGGGCCTTTGGATTAGATGACTATTCAGCTTCCTCATTCAGACACCAAAGAGGCAAGAGAAGGCATTAGAGTCTCAGAGAAGGAGAAAAATTACAGGTTGAGAGAGAGCAGCATTGGGCATATTTCCCAAGACCGTACAACCACAGCAATTACATTTCTGTACATCACATTCCTCGAGGCAATTTTGGGCACGAATTTCTAGGCATCCCGCACAATTTTTTGGGCACAGAATTCGAGGTGGTCCATATGTGCCCTGTTAGTTGATTTCCATCCCAGATGGAGCACAATAAGCATCAAGAATGTCCTTGAAGGATTGCCATTCCCTTAATCTCCCTAAGGCCAAATGATAAAATATCATCCACAAACAAGAGATGGATAAGAGTAATAATGCTAGAGACAAAAAAACCTTTAATGATTCCATCCCTCTGGCTACATTTATTAAACAACCTAAACCTTTAGCAATCAAAAGAAATAAAAAGGGGGATGATGAGCAACCCTGTGTTAAACCTTGCGTGGCCGAGAAAAAAACGATGGAGATCCATTTATTAAAACCATGAAGGATGATACAACCCATGATCTAGTTAACAACTAAGAAACTCAACTCAAACTGTAGCAGATTCAGTCTTAAGAAAAGCCAATTAACCTTATCATACGCCTTAGATAAGTCCATTTTCAAAACAGACCCTTTCAACTTGTTCGACTTAATAGAGTGAAATCCTTCTTGTGCAGCTGCAATGGCATCATGAATTTGCCTATTATGGAGGAACCCAAATTGTTCTTCAGATATCACATTAGATAGGAGAGGCTTGATTCTATTGACAATGATTTTTTATATAATCTTGTAGAGCATGTTACATAGAGAGATAGGTTGAAAATCCTCAAAGGATTTCGGATCACTTTTTTTGAAAATTAAAGCCAAGAAAGTTGAGTTGACAACTCTCAAGACTGAACCAGAGATCCAAGCTTCCTCAACCACTTTCAACAAATCATTGCTTAATAAATCAAAAAAACTTAAATAAAACTCCATTGTCCATCTGTCGAGGCCTGGGCTTTTTTCCTTTTTGAATAACTGTAGATCACTAAATAATTCATCTTTTGAAATGGGTTCTTCCAAAGCAGCATTCCCTTCCTAATCCACTAACCGCGGGAAGAATTGTATGGTCTTCATTTGTTGTTCAATATGCAAGCCTTCCAGTTCTGTATACAAAAGCTTAAAGTGATCCTCTGCAGCAGAGGTAAGATCATCAAAGGCTGAAAATCTACAAACATCCGCACAATAGATTTCCAACCCTTTTAGAGCATCCAATTCCTAATAACTAAAAACAACGGCCACATTTTGATCATAAAGAGAATTAAGATCGACTTCAACCGCTTCTAATCCGACCTAATGCTCCTTTTTCTTGGCCGCATGTCCGTTGTTGAGAGCATCCTCATCTACTGGATGTCCATCGTGCACATTTCAAAAGGTTTGATATGCTTTAGCTTCCTATGGACTGGCAGAAGAACTAAAGAAGGAATTCCTTTAGTTAGCAAGACCAAATTCCATGGGGGTTGGGTCTCAAGGACGTCCATTTATTCAATCAGGGTCCCTTGGATCAAAATGTTTATGGAGGTTATTATTCAACAATGGATTGTGGGAGGAAATCATGAAAAGCAAATACTTTCCAAATTTATCAGTTGAAGGGTTGATTCGAACGAAGCATAAATCAATCAAGGGAGTTTTGATAGTTTGGAAGTGTTTGGTTAAAGACTTCCAATTGTTGGAAGGCTAGCATAGAAAATAGGAAATGGTGCAATGGTACAGATCGAGATTGACCCGTGGGCAGGCCACAGGTTGTTTTGGGAATTTCATATTGTCTAAAAGTTTGTTAAATGTTCTCCATGATCAAGGCGATCTGCACTCGAGGGACATTGCATATCCAAATTCCAGAGCCTTCGATCATGGGATTTCAATCTTGGAAGACAATCAAGGATCTCAATATCCATGATCACCTAGCCGATTAGTGGAGAAATTATATCGCCTTGATGTACCTAGTGCAATCTCCCTTCAAAACCATGAAGACAAGGTCATCTAGACATGGAACAAGGCAAATGGAAGTCTAACTACGAAACTAGAATATGAAGCTTTATCTAAGAATCTGTAGAATGGAGATAGTTCGTGGTGGTGGAATTTAATTTGGAAATAGGGCTGCCCTCTCCAAATCAAACTATTTGTTTGGTTAGCTCTATCAAATAAAATTTTGACATGGGATGATTGCCAAAAAATTGGCATGGCTCCAATAGGTGTATTTTATGCAAGGAGGCTTTTGAATTAGTTAATAATCTCTTTGTTTTGTGTTCTTTCTCCAATGGACAATGAATTCTTTAGATCAATATTACCATAGTTGGATTCTCAACAAAATGCTATATTAATTCTCAGCATTGCCCTACTTTTCCATATGGCGCATCTAGCTAGCTAGAAATACTATGATTGTTTACAATAAAGCTTGGAAGCTCGAGCATTTAGCAGCTAAGATATTGTCTGCCTTCAAGGAAGGAATTTATCCCCTACACCCTCCAAAGAAAAGAATTCTAAAAGAACATGTGATTAACTTGAATATTACTCATCTTTTATGCATATTCACCGTGAATTTAACAAGCAAGAAGACCAGCTATCTAAAGATGCCATTTTGTTGGAGGAAGGAACCTTAGTTTAAGTCACAAGATTCATTGAATTTGAACCTTGAAGTTGGAAATTCAACGAATTCCAAGCAAAAAAAAAATCATTGAGATTCAGCAAATCTCATGGGTGAATCTTAAGGCCAAATTCAAACCTATCTTGAATTCAAACCTAAGACAAATTTTAAAAACGAATTTAGTTGAAATTCGCTTGGGGTTTGCTCATTCGCAATTAATTCCATTTCCCTAGACTACTCCTGCACATGCATGTTTCCTTGCTCATTGGAACTCTGCCCTCACTGGTGTGGAAATTAAGCCCAAGCTTAGATCAATTGAGCTCACAAAATTGCTTGAAAACTATGCAAGAAACACTGAAAAGGAGACTGAATATGTTGAATAACACAAACTGTTTTTGATATTAATTTACACCAGCCATCATTAAATACATATAGGTTGCTCACCATGTAGATACTCCAAGGATTCAAAAGCATCAAGATGTTATTCGAATCAGTACAAAAACAGGCTTACTAAACTAGTCAAAATCCCCCATAGGTGCATAAAGCACTTTCCAAACCAGTCAAGATGCTCACGAATTTGTTGAATGAGTTGGTACAACTGATAAGTGAAGGAAAGTAGACTTTATGATGCTTTTAAATGAGGAAACAAAGGAAGGTGAGTTGTTGCAAAAAACAAGGTAGTCTAGCTTAAAACTAGCTTTAGCTTTTGCCTTAAAACTGCAAAAAAGTTGGAAACTCTGGATAAGGAAGGAATGTGCACTTACTAAACTCTGGGCAGTCTGTTAGTTGGCAGAATCTTATCCAAAATCTTTTCAAAACGCTCCAGGAGGCAGTATTGGCAACTTGGACCACAGAAATGCAAGTGGATGCAAACTAGCTACTGTAGGACCTAGGAAATTAAACAAAAAGATTAATTATTTTATCCCAAGTATTGGAATGTGTTTGATTATTCCAACAACCCCTCTTAAGCCTGACTTTATGTACAATATCAGAGATATAGGGCCTAGCAACAAGGCTTAGTCACCCTTTACATACTTCTTGTCCATACAAAACAAAGAAAGAGGCAAAACCACAAAGGGGAAAATCCTCCCTTAAACATGGACATGAACAAAAATGTAAGAAATCTTGTCTTCAACAGTCTTCACCACATGATCAGCTATCCCCAGTGGTGATTTGAGCTTAAAGTCTTTTCAGAAAACACCTTGGTGAAAATGTCTGCAATTTGCTCGGATGATGTGCAATAGAGCAGAGAATTGACCCCATCATGTGCAAGTCCTCTGATGTAGTGCATATGGATCTTTAGGTGTTTGGTTCATTGCCTCAGTACTGGATTAGTTGAGATTTGCATGGTACTTTGGTTGTCACAATAGATGATTGTAGAAGTCTCAAACTCGATCCCAAACTCTCCAAGTATTCCTTGCAACCACAAACATTGAGTAGATGCATTCACAGCTCCTCTGTATTATGCCTCTGTAGATGAAAGTGCAATTGCACTTTGATTCTTACTTGACCAGCTGATTGGTCCATCTGCAAGCACAAACACATATCCAGAAGTTGATTTTCTACCAGTGTTGTCACCTGCCCAATCAGAGTCAGTAAAACCAACTAGCTCTAAGCTAGATTGTCCAACATAGTGAATCCCATGAATTTTTGTTACTTGTACAAAGTTTAGGATTCTCTTTGTTTCCCTCCAATTGATGTCATGAGGTTGATCCATGTGTCTGGAAGCCACACTCATTGCTTAAGATATATCAGGTCGAGTATGAGTCAAATAAAGAAGACAACCAACCAGTTGCCTATACAGGGTGCTGTTTACCAATGGAGTTGACTACGCTTCTTCAAGCTTAATTCCTGAAAGGAAAGGAGTCTTGCTTGGCTTGCAATCCTTCATCTTGAACTTGTTCAACAGATTTGAAGCATACTTGGACTGATGTACCTTGATTCCAAGATCTAATTGAGAAATTTCAAGCCCCAAAAATTGGCTTAACAATCCCAAATTAGTCATAGAGAAGGCATGGCTCATTGCACTCTTCAAAAAGGCAATTTCTTTGTTGGAACTTCCTGTGATCAGAAGGTCATGCACATACAATACAATAATGATTAAAGAACCATGAATCAACTTCAAATAGACATTTGGACCAGACTTGCATCTACAATAGCTCAGTGATAGCAAAAATCCATCAATCTTGGCATACCAAGCTCTGAGAGCTTGTTTTAGCCCATACAGTGATTTCTTCAACCTGCACACAAGAGATGGATTAGTCACAAAACCTTTGGTTGTTGCATATATATTTCTTCTTTCAGATCTTCATGTAGGAAGGCACTCTTTACATCCATGTGATGTACCTCCCACTGCTTGGAAGCTACAATGGCCAAAACTAGTCATATGAGTCCATCTTTGCAACAGGTGCAAAGGTCTTGTTGTAGTCAATGCCTTGGACTTGGGAGAAGCCCTTGGCCACTAACCTTGCCTTCTACTTCAGAGGAGAGCCATCAACAGCGAATTTAGTTTTGAACACCCATTTACACTTGACTAGCTTTCTCCCTGAGGGGAGAATGACTAGTTCCCATGCGTCGTTCTTTTTGGAGCGAATGGAATTCCTCCTTCATGGTTGTTTTCCATCTTGGGTCTTCAGATGCTTCTTCATATATTTGTGGATCATATTCAATCATTAGAAAATACTTATCAGCAAAGAAAGGGTCCTAGACAGAAAGGGCACTCTCGAATTGAGATCTAGTCCTCCTAGAATCACTAGGATTCGCAACTAATTCCCCAGTTGCTTGAATGGTCTTTGCTGCCCACTTGGGCCTTGTGGGGTTGTTAAGATCTGCAATTAAATCGTCATTATAAGACATCAGAATCAAAAAGTTCATTAGTCTCTTCACATACAATCAAAGGTGGAGGTGGTGAAGAAGACTCCAATTGCTGCTGCTAGCATAGGCTCTTCTTCAAACTGAACACTGCTTTTAATGAAGGATTTTTTAGTGCTCATGTTGATCAGTGTATACCCTTTGGAATCTTCAGAATACCCAACAAATAGGTACTCTTGACTTTGGGGTTCCAAAGCCCTCCTTTTGTCTAATGGAATTCTAGCACATGCCCTTAAGCCAAAAATCCTGAAATGAGACACATCAAGCTTGTGTCCACTCCAAGCTTCGAAAGGAGTAACTCCATCAAGTTGCTTGTGAGGCACCCTATTTTTGATGTAGGATGCACAGTTTATAGCTTCAACCCAAAACTTTGCTGGCAAAGTCTTAGACTCCATCATACAAGCAGCCATCTCCTTGAGGTTTCTATTCTTCCTCTCAACAACACCATTCTGCTGAGGTGTGTAAGGAATAGAGTGTAGCATCTGAGGTTCTTGAGTTTCCTCCCAGATTGGCTCTCAACCAAGGCTTTAAAAACCTTGACGAGGTCAAAAACATCAGACTTGAGTTTAAGAAAGTAAACCCAACAGTACCTGGAAAATTCATCTATGAAGGTTAATACATTTGGCTTGACTCATGGACATATGAGGGAAGGGACCAGCAATGTCACTGTAGATGAGTTTAAGAGGTGTTGAGGTTCGCTCATGACTGATTCTCTCATACTTATGCTCTAGATGTTTTCCTAGAAAGCAACTCTGACAAACTCTTTTCGAAAACTTTATCTTTGGCAACCCTGAAACCATGTCTTTTTCACAAAAATCTGAAAGATATTTGTAATTTAAATGACCAAACCTACCATGTCAAAGCTTATTGGCTTCATTGGCATAGGTGAGGAGAGCAGAGGGGTTAGAGAAAGGCATGAAGTGTGAGAACCTATATACTTTCGAACTATGATCCACAAAACCTTTAGCAATGACTCTACCATTCGCTAAGTTGCCAGGAAACTTGGGTACGGGGACCAGGTCGAGGACGCCACTTTTTGAAACAGGGGAGTTGGGTACGTTAGGGGTATATATATGTATATAAAATAAAAAATTAAATAAATTTATTTTTCACTAGTATTCAATTTCAATAATTAACAAGTACAATTAACATGCACATTGCTTCAAAGTTCATAAATCATTGATGTAAAGTGGGAATTACATATAAACCTTAAGTATAAACATAACTATAGTTGATGGAGCTTTTGATTTTTCAAAATTAGAAATATGCACATGCATAGAAACATCTGCACAAACATCAAGAAAGTAGGTTTTCTATCATTCATGAAGGACAAAGAATACGGTATGTGCAACAACATTGGAACAACCTACACAAAGGATCAATAATTAACACAAACTATGCCAATACAAATCAAATGACATCCGGAATCATAGAAGATTAAGGCAATCTTCTAGAAGAAACAATCTAAGAATAGATACCAAACCCTCCAAGCTAGATAGTGCCATGTCATTAACTTAAAAGCACAAAACTTTTAAGTCTAAGACAACCTAAGCTTGTCTTGCCTCTCCTCTGCCTGTATCATCTCCTTTGCGCAACAAGCTCTCCTCTTGCAGGATCCAATCAAAGTCAAGACTCAACTCTGCGTTGGGAGAAGTGGATAGGCCCGCGGGGTCTTAAGAGGGTAGGGGGAACCATGCCTATCACGTCCCTCTTCATAAAGGTAATTTTTATTATAATTTTTTTTTAATTTCACATACAGGAGTTTCCCCGAAATCCCCAAAATGAGCAAAGTTTCTTGTTTTTGGGCTAGAAGTACCCGATACTTAGGGACTTCGACGGGGACTACAAGGGACGTCAATGAAGTACTTGACCCGATTTCCGGGACTTGGGGACGGTTTCTGGGACGGGGACACGAACCCAACCCCTGGGGACGGGTACCCCTGCAACACAAACCATTCACAATATCAAAGATTTCAACATCATTGGGAGAAAAAACAACCTTCTTAGGAGACCCAGTGTGGATCATCTGGTAGACGGACAAGAGATTAGCAGCAAGACCTGGGACATACAAGACATTATTGAAGGAACCATGGTAAAAATCAATGCTACCTTTACCCTTACTTTCAGTTTCTGAGTTGTCTCCCAACAGGAAGGGAGATGTTGTTCTTCTCCAGGTGTTGGGTCAACATGTCGATATGCTTCTTCATGCAAGAGCTCTCTAGATGAAATCCCATACCACAGTATGCGCACTTGCTTCTTTCACCTTTACCTTTCCTCTTCTTAAAGTTCTTCTTCTTGGAGTTTGAGGACTCCTCATGAGACTTCGACTTGTCTCATTTTTTATCTGGAGGCTTCTTAGCCTTCTTCTTACCTTTGGAATCAACCTTGGAATCTCGAGCAACCAAAGCTTGATCTTTGGAAGGTTTGATGGTGCCCATCAAGACCAATTTTTCTTGCTCCTGAGTCAAGGATTCCATGAAATCTGCAAGTGAAGGCATCTTCCAGTTTCGAACGGTCAACTTTGTGGCATGGAAGGTCGAAACAAATACTCAGTAATCAAGGCCAAGCTTCGAAACGATGGCCAAGACTAGTTGTTCATCTTCTTTATCAACACCACACTATTTTAGCTACAAAACCAGTGATTTAAATTTGGAGAAGTAGACTTGCAAGGATTCGAAGCTACTTGGACTCGATGAAATCAACTCGTTCTCCAGTTGATGACCCCTCATCTTATCTGTCTTCCCAAATAAATTTGAAGCTTCTCCCATACTTCATTTGGATATAACAATCCATCAAGATAAAATACGGCTCTGGAAATGTCAAGACATAAGAGACCATACGCCTCATCTCTCCTATTATGCCATTTGATCTTCTCTGTTGTTGCATTAGGCTCAACTTCAATTGCCATGGTCACTTTGTAGAGGCCTTTACACCTCATCAAAATCTCCATCCTTGCCTTCCATTGGAAGTAGTTGAATGGCATCAAGATGATTTGGTGAGATTGATTCATTCTTCAACAACTGCGCCCTTGAACAAACAAAATGCGCTCCCAGTGAGTGATGTCGACCCTACAAAAGCAATTAGAAGCGAAGAACAATTGAGCTAACAAGGTTCTAATACCATGTGGAAATTAAGCCCAAGCTTAGATCAATTGAACTCACAAAATTGCTTGAAAACTATGCAAGAAACACTCAAAAGGAGACTGAATGTGTTGAATAACACAAACTGTTGTTGATGTTAATTTACACCAGCCATCATTAAATAGATATAGCTACAGCCTATTCCTCAAGCCCTCAGTTGTCACTAAAGTCTGAGACCACGACAATAGACACCGTGTCAGTCTGCACTTGCAGTTGCACAACCGGTCAACATCCACTAAACCAATCGGCCCTCAAGCTCAGTCACGGACTCTCAAGGTCATCATAGGTCTACAAACTTGACCAATCAACCCTCAGGCTCAGTCACGGACTCACAAACCAAGGAGAGGGACTAACTTGCGATCTGCAATCGTTAACAGCAAACCCTCGAAGGCTGAAGCAACAAAGAGAACCCACCACCGATGACCCGTGGACCTAAAGCTGGAAGCTGGAAGTTGGACTTGGAAGTTATGTAAAATGCATTATGTTTTAAATTAAATTCTGTTTATGTTTTAAATTATGTAAAAACCATTATGAACATTCTCCTCAATTCCAGGGTTTAAAGAATATGTTTTACTAGATTCTATTATTCATTGTTTATTCATTATTGATAATCTAAGTTGCCACAAAACTTGGGTACGGGGACAGGGACGGGGACGCCACTTTTTGAAAAATGGTACTTGGGTACGTCGGGGGTATTGTATATATATATATATATATATATATGTGATAGTCACATCATACATGCATATAGATTTCTTCATAAATTATGAATCATGATTCATAATTATAAATTCGCTGATTATTTGAACAGTGAACATTCAGATTGAAAATTTGAAACATAAAATTTGATAAATCATAGACTCAGTAGATATCAATTAGAAGACTGGAAGTTTCATTAAATTTGATAAATCATTGTACTAGGCAGCTGTAAGAGAGAATCAAACTCAGACATGAAAGTACACTTGAAATCTTATTTTAAACACCTATTTGTATTACTGTTACAGGCAATAAAAAATTGAAAATTGCCAAATATATTCCTGCTGATGATGTGAGTGTATTTCTCAATATTAAATACATATGTATATTTTTTATGTGCACATTTGGTAGTCAAATTATGTTCAATGAGTGTTGAACACAAAACCATAAAAACATTCATTGTAAATCAATGTAAAATCAATCTACTAGATTTAGACAATATTCAGTGGAATTTTAACAGTGTTGCAAAGTGTTTGACATAAGTCCTAAATCAGACTCCATACATAGTTAGCAAAAAATCAGTTCAGATTTGGTGGGGGGTCATTACATTTTCCCCAATGAATTGCATATTATTGAGTCGGTCATACCCCTGGAGTACCCAAACATGGGGTACAAAGTACTCAAACACGGGGTACGAAGTACCATTTCCCCTATAAGTACCCCTTTTTTATAACGGAGTCTCGGGTACGTGGACCCAGTATGGGGTATGGCAGAGTACAGCAGGAGACGTACCCAAGTACCCAGTGCGGGTACGTGTACCCTACCCCCAGGTACGGGTACCCTGGCAACATAGTTGATAATGGACATGGTTTTCAGTCATACAAGTTTATTGATGTAAATTTTATTATTTTGTAGTATAATTCATTCCAAATTTTGTAATAAATATATATATTCAAATCTAAAACTGAATCTCAACCGAACCTCAATGAAAAATTCAAATTCAAATTGAATCAAAATGGTTGCTGAACTCAATTCAAATTCGAATTTGAACCATGTATCACAGGAAAATTCTGGGAACTCCTTTCTTCCTGAATCTCATTAAATTATCTAATGATTTGCTTTTGATTATAAAATAGAAGTTTATGAAAAGACATGTTTCCTTCAAGGGGTTTGTAGCAATTCAGAACAAGGTTCAGAAGACTGTTAAGACTGTCTGTATCTGTGGACTTGAGTAGTTTGGATCAGAGCATCTGAGGTTCTTCAATGTAAATTTTGATTTCTTAATTGAAATAGCAAATATAAGTTTTTTTCTATGAAAAAGTTAGAACAGACTGATTTTCATGCTAAATACATACATCAAACAAACCTTTTCAGTTTCATCCTTTTTTCTGTCGAAGATTAGAAACATTTAATATAGCTTCTCTAATTAAAATGAAAGTCAAAACACACTAAACTTTCCACCTAGACTGTCACTGATATTTCTAACAATATCTTCATAGATTCTTCAAACAATGTCTCAATGTACAGCTTTTAAATCATTTTCTTTGTTCTTTTAATAGGGCCAGTATGATCCAGAAATAAAGAATTCTGTAATGAAATAGTGCATAAAAGTTCAAAACCGCACTAACAGAAAAGCAGAAAGTGAGTTGACCTGACATAGTACCCATCCTGTAGCATACTGATGATGTGAAAGTTTACAAAAGACTTGTTGAGCCTCCTGTTTCACTCACAGATATAAAACATTCAGAAATCTTCTCCATGAATTAGAAAACTCACCATGATGATTTCAATTTCAGACGTGTAAAATTAACCAATAAAAGATACCTAGCTTTTATACCAAATACCTTGCATCGATGCATGCAACAATGCCTGAATGCTTCTCCAAGAACTCGCAGAAGTCCTAAAAGCTCCAAAGAACCCTCTGCAACCCTTGAACTACGACCTATTAAACCGCTAGATCTGTTACGCATACGAGGCTCGTCATCCATTACAACTGATCCAGCACGCCGAGAAGAATTAAATGCTACATCTTCTGGCCCAGAGTCTTCCAAAGCTTCATATTTTTTACCTGCAATATAAAAAAACAAATGTAACTAGCACTTCATGCTTTCTTCCTTCTAAAGTGAGTTATCTACTGATGCTTTGTGTGGGAAGAATCAGTAAAAGTTCCCTGGTATGGTGAGATGTAATAAAAAGAACAAGATCTAACAATGTACAACACTTGAATAGCTAAGGAAATAAAAGACATGGATGGTTATTATAAAGTCAATTTAAACTGTCATTACTCAAAAGTTAATCAAAACTTTACTACAGACTACAAGCATTACACATTTTCATAAATTCTAAAATTGATGCTTGTGTGCAAAAAACAGTTTAGTGATTGGACCAACCTCAATTCAAACTCAGCAGATCAACCTGAAATGCTCATAATCTCAGAAGAGGAAACTCATTGTGATAAACTTTTGGAACAAGTAAAGGGCTATGCAAGGTATCACAATAAGAGACCTGAACTTTATCCACAATGATTTGCATCAAGGGTACAAAAAATAATATCATATCAAATGGATAAGAGACATGTAAGGGACACATACAGAAATACCATATATAAAAATATCGGTTGGGGCAGGGGCTTTTTGGAATTTTTTGGATTTTATTGCTCACTAAAGCAGGAGATTGAGAGCAACGGGGTAGGAGGGGGTTGCTTTACAGTTTTTTTAAATGAAAAAAAATTAATATCTTAGCATTTAGGGTTTTTCTCAGAAAGAATTGATTACATTGACACTTTCACTCTTGTTGCCAAGATGGACACCATTAGGATTGTTTTGTCGTTTGTTACTTCTAGTAGAAGATTCACCAGAGATAGACATGAAATCAGGTTTCCTAAATGGTGATCCTGATGAGACTTAAATGGAGCACCCCCATGCTCCTTTGAGGATGGCATTTCTCAACTTGTCTACAAGTTGACGAAGTCTGTATATGGGTTGAAGCAAGCCCCTAGGGCACGGTATGAGAAAATTGATAAATTCTCTCTCTAGCAGTTTCAATCAGTCATTCTCATCATAAACTTTATGTCAAACATGTCTATGGAAAATTTTCTATCCTTGTCCTATGTAGATAATTTAATTTTCACAGTTCATACTGTTGATGTTTCTCCAGTTTGCAGCATCAGGCAAACATTCTCCCTGATTGGTCATGCTAATTTGACCAAGGGGGAATGATACATTCACCCTCGGAGCCTGAGTCATATGGATAAAGGTGAATGGCCCAGGCAGGGGCAGTCCTTCTCCCATTAGCCTGGGTCATATGGCTTGGGGATTCACCCCAGGGTGCTCTCACATTGCCTACTATGTGTTGGAGTGATCTATTCTATATTAGAGCAGGTTTGACTTGTTTATTTGATAGGGGCTTTCATCCCCTTGTGGAATATACAAGTCTAGTCAAATGTTGAATTGATGTAGACTCTAAGAAATGTCCAAGACTTCTTAATGGGTCTATTCAACATTAGAGCTCTATGTGTGAATAGATGTGCATGTGAGGAGAAGAATAGCATCAACAAGGCTCATGGACAACTTTTCTAGTAAAAAAGAAATAGCCAAGAAGACAAGACAGAGCCAAATGAACCATTGAAGAAGTCTCGGAAAGCATTGAAAACAAGAAGACAAGTCCGCCCTGGAAGAAAAGTACAAGTCGGCTCCAAAGTGAAATTAAGTTGACTTGAAGTGTATAAATAAAAGGTCAAACATTTACATTTTCATCATCACAACATCACATCTCTTCTCTATTATTCTAGTGCACAGTTTCAAGGGGATCTAGCAAAATTACAAGGGGTATCTTGTGAAGGTTCTTATTACATCTTTGAAGTCACTATCTTGTGACTAGGGTTTCTTGTGAAGCAGGACACAATCTTTATATGTTATGGCGTCTTCATGATGTTAATGTACTTGTAATATTGGACTCATTTCTTCCAAGAAAAGTTGGTCGGGTTTTCTCCCAAGTTTGGTTTTCCTAGGGTAAATTTTTTGTGCCAATTGTGCATGGAAGTCCTATGATCCCCAAGGACTTCTTCACCATGCAAGAGGCTTCATGGGCTTCTTCAACCACCTTAACCATGCAAGGGGCCTTCCAAGGGTCAAGATCCATCATGACATCACCTGTGGGGTTACCAAACCTTCTCTTGGGGTATCATGACACCATCAAAGAATGAATGACCACAGAATGGGTCATTAATGCTTCTCCAACCCATCTAGGGTTTCTCCATCATCTACAAGGGCTTCAACACCATCTCCAAGGTCTTCAATATCACCAACAAGGTCTTCAGTATCGTCAACAAGGTGGTGGCTCCAAAATCCAACCTTGTTGGTACAGGGACCTTGTCAATTGGGTACATGGTGCTTCAAAGCACAAACCAACTCTATAAGGGATCCAAGGCACTGGATGTGAGGGTACTAGGAACATCCATACTAGTGCACTGCAAGAGGGACTTGGTGGCATCAATGTCAACCTGTGGGGCCACTGCAAGTCCATGTTGGCATCAATGGCAATTTCATCAACAATGTGGTAGTAGATGCCTTATCTAGAAGACCCTCTATCTCTCTAATGGATGTTGCAGAAGATTGCAAAGCTATATTAGAAGTAGAATATGCCAAGGATAAGTTTGCTTGTGAAATTTTTGTTGGGACTAACCATGATGATAAGTATAAGGTATTGGAAGGAATCATCTACTACAAAGACAGAATCTATTTGGTTCTGTCACGTCCCCTCCCGTCCAAAGAGGATGCGACGACGTGTTGCTGCTATCAAACGGGCAAACTAGCCCCATGAACATAATAAATATAAATGCATTGAATATAAAAAAATACGGAGATGCATTATACATGAGATAGACAGCGGAAGAAAAACACATTCATTCAAGCATTCAACATGTTCATCGTAATTCATAAAACAAATACAGTTGCGGAGGTAAATACACAAGAATACTTATCTTGAAGAGAAGCTGGCCCGCAACTAGCTATGTCGCTGCAACGTTCCACCCAACCATAGGCCAGTGTGCTCATCGATTTCTCAGCATCACTGCCACCCTTGAGCTGGGCACGATTTCCGCAAGGAACTAGGGAACAACAGGCTTACACACAACAATACCATACACCCACAATCAAGCCAACACACAGTTGGGTTTTACAGACTATCTAGCCAAGCCAATAAACAACTGGGTTTCACAGGCTATTAGGGCAACAAGCCAATATCATAGGGGTTCCTTGGAATTACTTAGCCAAGCCAAAATTCACATCAAACACACAGTCAACCAATTAACAGATGGGTTCCTTGGACTTACCCACCCAAGCCAACCTTCTAATCAAAATACAACTAGCCATCTAATAAATGGGTTTTCTCGGACTACTAAGGCAACAAGCCAACACAAGGCAATCATATCCAAACACAATCAAACCATCCAACAAAGGGGTTTCTTGGACTTACTCAGCCAAATACAAGTTCTGGGTTTGAGGAGAAACGTCCTTGGAGCCAAAACGGAAATGGAAATTGGGGTAAAACACCTTGAGTGAGGAATACGATTCCAGGGAACATTCAATGGCTTTACAGAGGCAAAAACGACCTCTATAAACCCTCAGATCGCGGATCTATTCTCCCATCCATTGGGCATTACCGAAAACGAATTTGCAACCAAAAACGACCCAATAAAATGGGAAAAAACACCTTGTGAGAGAAATACGTTTTCACAAAACGTTTCTGGGCATTGTAGGAGCTGAAACAACCTCCATACACACCCAAACCATGGGTCACTTTGCCCACTCACTGAACAACACAATAACGGGTTTTCCAGCTTGGAGAAATTAGGGAAAATGCAGAAAAAACGTGAGGGAAGCTCCCAGCTTGCTCACAAGGGCAAAAACGGCCTCCTCAAACCTCAAAATCGTGGCCCCTTTCTTCCCATTCGCCCAGCAACACAAAAAACGAATTTTGGGCATGGAGAAATGAAGAAACATCAACAAATCGTGAGGGAGAGAGCTCAACAAGCTTCAGCTACGCAAGAGAGCCCAACGTGAATGAGAATGGGTGAGGAATGAAAGATGTGGGTGAATAATGGCTTGGGCATGCATTCCCAAGCATTTACTTGACAAAGAAGTCAAAAACACGTTTTCCAAAAATGGGTGGCTTCCCAAATTCGAATTTGACTCCCATACTCTTCCCATCCTCATGCATTAACTTCCCCAACCAATTTCTAAATGACTGGGCACAAAAGACAAAATGGGTAGTTGACAGCTTTATGGGTTTTCAACTTTTCCCTTTTGACATTGGCTTTACCCCATTGGCTCAAGGGTTGATTATTTCCCCCATCCCTATGCCTTGTGAAATCATTCCCCCATCTCTTTAACGTTGCGACGCATAGCTAGTTGTGGTATTTTTATTAATTGCATAGTTACATGATGTCTCAAAACATATTGTGCCTGGCTAGCACATAAACCGTCGGCATCGATTTTAATTGCCGAAACGTAAAATACTAAATCCATGGTGGGGCCTTTACCTTGAGCTCCACACCACGATTTATTAACGTTATTAACATCATATGCAATTCAATACCAAGGGGTCAAAACCAGAGTGTTACAAGTTCCTAGTTCAAGCTTCAAGCAAAAAGTTTTGAAAAGAACTCATAATTCTCCTTTAGCAGACCACCCTGGTTTCTTCAAAACATATAAAATGTTGAGAGAAAGATTCTCTTGGAAGGGGTTGAAGAGTGATGTTCTAAAATATGTGAATGAATGCCATGTTGGACAAATGGTACACTGAGAGGGGTGGGTGAATAAGTGTGTTAAAACTTTTACCAACTTTTCACTTATCAAAGCATAAGCAAAGTTCATCAAAATTTATCTAATAACCATGTCATCAACGTCAATCGTAAAGACACATTACAAGACAAATAGAGTAAGCATTATTTATAATTAAATATAAATTACAATGAAAACTTTAATCTTCCAATTTCATCAGCACCAACTTACAAAAGAGCACCAACTCCTATGCCAAGACCCAGCTTGATTTTTTTTAGCTCCAACTAAGAAGAGATGCAAGATCCAGCTTGCCTTCACATACTGATCACTCTCATGTCTTGGTTGTCACTTCATCTTCAAATGCAGTACTTGTCAAAGTGCTTCTGCTATGGCTATCAATCTGTGTTCTTGTCAACAATCTTACACTTGTTTCAAGTCTGTTGCTAGGATACTCTATACTGCTCAGTCTCGTAAGTCTTCAACCAAACAATCACACATCTGTTACTACACATGTTTACTCTCATCCACTCATGCTGCTCTAATAAGTCTACTCTCATGCCATTCCTTGTCATGCCAAGACTTCCAAGACTTCAAAGGTTCTGCTCATGTTACATCAACATGATTCTGCACATTCATTCCTTGTCAATACACACATCAAGTCAACAATAAGAAATCTACCCATACACTGCTCATACCAAGACATTGCTATGTCATCAAGGTTCTGCTCATCAAAGTTTTACTCTTTCCAAGGCATTGATGCTATTCCCAAGCATCAAGCTTTATAAACATTTCTTGATTGCGGTTGCCTCAAAATTACTCTTTGTTGTTCTGTTTCTTCACAAATATCAGAGCTAGGATCGAGATTCTATCTTCTTTTGTGTCTGCTGTTATGATCAAAACTTCAAGTGGTCACCCAAAAATAAAAATAAAAGAATTCTTCAAAAAAAAAACTTATTGTTGCTCTTTTGCATAATTGTTGCAACCTCAGTTATCTATGCACCTGAATTCAGAGCCAAATGATGATCTTCAAAAACTAGTTTATTGTTGCTTTATGTTTCCCTTGAAACAGTCCTTAGGAGAGGTCATTTACTGTGGTTGCCACAGTTCTCCTTTCACCACCCGAAATTCAGAGCAAGGTACTCACTTTTTCACCGAATAAAATGAATACGTTGGCTCTCAATTGTACTAGTTTTCAATATATTTTCTGAGCCGACTTGCTTGAAGTATGTTTTATTTTTAACTTGAAATTTAGTTTTATATTTGGAGCCGACCTTGCAAGCATTTTCAAGTTATATCTTAATTCTTTAAAACTTTCAAATGAGTTCCAACTCCATCTACATGTCAATATCCATCCTTCACAAGAAGAACCATACATTATCATCATCAACCGCATGCAAGAGTTTCAAGGACTCTTCCAAGACTGTCATATATTATTTAATCAAGATCCTTTCCATGGACTTCAAGCCCATCATCAAATGGTAGCATAAACCAACATCTAGCAATCAAGTATGTCCAAGTGCCATCATGCCACAATGTGTGTGGGTGCCAAACCTTCTCATGTACTAGGACCAACTCGAAGGGTTCCAAGACCCCATCAAGCCACCAATAACCATACAAACCACAAATGACCACAGAATGGGTCATTTGGTCCACTTGGTATTCCAATTGCCCATGTCATGCCATGTCATCAATTTTTATGACTCCTTTGTCATTAATGGCTTCAATGCCCAAGCTACCATGTCCTTATTGACATGTCATCAATCTTGATCGTACCTTTGTCATTCAAGGTCTGTCATCAATGACAACCTTGCTCAACATGTCCAACATGTCAACAAAACAAAGTAGAGCACAATCATCGAGTCAGTCTCTTGCATCCCTTGCCTATACCAAAACAAAAATGGGAAATCATTTCGATGGATTTCATCACCGGTTTACCTAAAGTTCTTGGTAAGGGTTGCATATTTGTAGTGGTGGATAGACTCACTAAATTTGCTCATTTATTTGCTATTACTACATTTACTGCTTCACAAGTGGTTGAGCTATTCTTTAGAGATGTTTCCATATTGCATGGGCTTCCCAATAGCATTGTTAGTGATAGATATAACAGATTTTTTAGCGCATTTTGGCAGGAACTCTTCAAAATGGTGGGAACAAACTTGACTCCTAGCACAAGCTATCATCCACAAACCGATGGCCAAACAGGGAGGGCGAATCAATGGTTGGAAGGCTACTTGAGAAACTAGGTTAGTGGGCAACAAAAGGCATGGATCAAATGGTTGCATTTGGATAAGTTTTGCTATATACTACTTTTCATATGCCCATTGGCATGTCTCCTTTCAAAGCACTTTATGGTTATGATGCATCTGTTAGACACAATGGCACACTGAGGGGGGGCGAATCAATGGGCCAACACTATTTAGCAATTTCACTTCTTCAAATATTTAAAAAGAGATCATCATATGTATACAGTCAAGTTCATCAAAATTAATCGATCATATCAACTACACAGATCACAAAAGACACATCTAAGATAAGCTTTGAAAACTTTATTATCTCTAATTGATATGAGTTATAATGAAGGCCACAACCTTCAGGTTTGCATCAACTTCAACTGACTGAGAAGCACCAACTTCTATGCCAAGACCATGCTTGGTTTTTCTTAGTTCCAACTAAGAAATGATGTGCAAGACCCAGCTTGCAAATGCATAGTGATTTCTGTCAACTGCTCATCACTCTCATCACATGCCTTTCACAATCATGTCATCATGCTACTCATCATTGTATCTTGTCACCGAACACATCAAATCAATTCGCCTCAAGTCATCATCTTCTGCTCATCAACATTGATCATATCCTGTCATTAGTCTGCTGTTGTATTGTCATGTCAAATCACCTAGCTACTGTGTCATGTCATTGTCAAGTCAATCTCTTCATTGGATAGCTATAACAAGCTTGCTCTCCAACTGCTGCTCCTTTGGAATGGTGATAAATTGTTTTCCTTGGAATTTGAGATAACCTCTGACTGTAATAACCTGCTACTGAACTTTCTCCATAGCTGCAAAAAAATGACAAGTTGCTCCTTTCACGCTTCGGAACTATAAAAGAAACTGAAGATTGTTGCCAGCTCAAATTTTGATTAAATTCATTTCTACTGCAAGAAATTGGATCCCTCAATGCAACTGCCTCAGTCCTATTCCCGAATTTCCTCAGTGTAATACCTCAGTTCAGCTGCTCCCACATATCAATCCTGAATTTCCTTAGAGCTTGAATCTAAAACCACGAATTTCCCCTTGCATAAATGAAGACGTTGATTGGTTATTTATACTAGTTTTCGATGGCAATTTTTTATTAGCCAACCTGTTATGCAATAATTTTTTTCAATAAAAATACTTCCTTTAATTAGGTCGACCTGTCATTACGGATTTTGTATAATAAAATTGAATATCATTTTGAACCAAAAGATTTACTTCCTCTTTAGTGTATTTCTTAAATCCTTTTATGCTATGTTGGGCACGTTTTCATCAATTATATACGTCATGTGACCATTGAGTGCTTGTGGGGGGTTTCTTCTTATTCAAAATAATAAATAACCCAAGGATTTTATACCATGATAAAGTCAAAGGGTTCCATCAACATGTCAAGGGCTTCACGTCATTAGGGCCACTTTGACACAAGCATTTTTGCCTTGTGTGTAAAGCATTTCAAGGGCTCCAATAACTATCGTGTGGGCTTATTCATGTTGTACATGGGCTGCCACACCAAGGTCTCCATCAACAACAGGATGCCAAAGAGTTTCACGGTCTCTTTCGAGCAGTGTTATCAAAACCCGACCGAAATCAGCAAAACCCGCCGGTCTGACCGGTTTTCAAGGTTTGTCGGTCCAGTCAGCAAAAAAAATCATCAAACCGGATTTTTTTCCAAACCAGGTACAAAACCGGCTGGAACCGACCGGTCTGGACTGGGGACTCACGAAACTCTTTTTTTTTTTTAACAGAAAATAAACTTTGTTGACGTACTTTGGAGCCTCTTTGTTAATGTACTTTGGTTCAGAACCTCAGAGATGTATTGCACTAGGTGTTATTTTGGATATTTGCACCCATATTTGCTATATATATGAGAAACTTTGCATATTTCTGTATTAATAGTTTGGATTCATATGTATGCACATGAATATATATGTTTCTTTACAAAATATAAATATTTTATGTATTTTTTAGTCAGCAGGTTTTTTACCCGAATTTTTGCCGGTTCCGGTCCGGTTTCCGATTCGATTCACATTTTGGGCTTCGCCGATTCGATGACCGGTCCAGTTCCGATAACATTGCTTTCAAGAAGTGCACAAACAATAAGCATGTCATCGTCAACATCTTCATCAAAAACCACAAGAAAGACCATGCATCATCAACAAGCTTCCAAAAATGTCCACACATGCCATCATACAACAATGTATGTGGGTACCAGACATTCTCATGCACTAGGACCATCTCCAAGGGTTCCAACACCGGATCAAGCCACAAATGACCACATAATGGGTCATTTAGCTCATTCATGCCATGTCATCAACTTTTGTCACTCCTTTGTCTCCTTGTCACTCCTTTGTCATTAATGGGTGTCATCAATGACAACCTATGCTCAACAACATCCACTTTTATTGACCACATCTTGGGTGATAGTAGAGCTCCAAAAGTCAAGGATTGGGGGAGTTGGATTCCTTTACCAAGTTGGTTGATGGAGAGGCCACTCAGACCTCTCAATGGAGCTTATTGATGGTGTTTAGTTGCAGGTTGAAGGTCCATACAGCTTGAGTTCTCATCTATCTCCCTCTTCTCTCATTCCTTCTTCTCCATTCCCCCACATTCTCATGTTGATGGCGCACTTATTGGAGTGGTGCTTGCTCTTTGCTGAGTTCATTTGATGCCCAAGCTTGGGTATATGATGTATGGCTCTGTACTTTCATGTCCAGATGCTCTGTAGCTCGAAATCCAAGAAACTCATGTGTGAAAAGCTTTGCATTCTCATGACATTCAATCACTAGTTTTCATGAATTTGGCTTCAATCTTGAAGGATTTTTATATCATATTTGTATGAGGGTTCTTCTCTGAGTTTGATGATGTTGGGGTAGCCATAAATGATGTATGACTCTGTACTTTCATGTCCATATGCCCTATAGCTCGAAATCCAAGAAACTCATGTGTGAAAAGCTTGTATTCGCATGCCATTGAATCACTAGTTTTCATGACTTTAGCTTCAATCTTGAAGGAGTTTTATATCAGATTTGTATGAGGGATTTTCTCTGAGTTTGATGTTGTTGGGACAGTCATTTGTATGTTTTAGATGACCACTATATGTCATGTTACTCTCTCAACCATCTATTCTACGTTTAAAATGTCAAATTTGAGCTAGTAATGCAATTTCCCCTTAAGCAATTTCTATGAAAGTTACCATACAAATGTTGCACATCATAATCAGTTTGCAGAGCTTAATAACCATGATTAATGATAGCCATTGATGTCTGATATTCATCCCCATACTCTGTTCTGAAAGTTGGGAGGTTCGTACTTGAGTTGGAGAGCCAAATTGGCTTTCCACCCCTGGGGGGATTTGACCTCAATTTCCTAAGAAATTTGCACTTTTTCTCCTTAGCCCCAAACCAAGTTGCAGAAGCTTAAAGTCAGATCCAAAGTGTTCATAGGTCGTCTTGGGATGTTCTAAGACTCATCAAACCCTTGCATTTCAAATTTGAGAGCATTGGAGTCAGTTGGAATTCCTTACAGTCTCGACTAGTAAAGCTCAAAAATTGCCCAACTTGCGCTTTTCTCCAAAATTACAAGTAGGACATTACAAAGCTGGAGACTAAAATAGAACTATGGTTCACAGTTCACTTCCCTCTTGGAACCCCTCTCAATGGGAGCACCAGGAACATGGACATGATCTTCTGGATGAAAAGCAGTCTAGTGGATAGCTGGAGATAAGATAGAGACAAAGACAGAACTCCCAAATTGGGCACCCACCTTCACCTTGAATAGCACTAATCAAGTCCAAAAATACCACCCTTCCTTGCATGAATCAGTCAACCAAACACTGCCAAGAATATCCTCCAGTGGTGTACCCTATTCTGCCAAAACTAAACTGGATAAATTACTTTAGAGTTAGTAATAGATAAACAAGAAGAGTTTATGTAACTCCTTTTTTACTCTTCATTTGTACATATTTAAAAAGACATTGATAAACGATAATGTAATGGTTCCCTTCTCAAGAGATCAAACTCCTGTCTGTTTAACCAGTATGTAATCTGATAACCTACACTAAAATTACCAAGAGGGAAAGCCTGATTATCATCATCACAGCCTTTGGTAATTCTTCTTTGCCAAAGGACACATCAAAAATTCAACTTTCAGCTATGCCATAACCTTCAAACATAATCTGCTATTATAATCATTGGAGGAAAATAGAAAGCATACAAAGTAAGAACATACATAATTTCAGAAACTAAGATAATCAACTACACTCTGCTTTCACATTCAATGAATGTTACAAAAGTTTTCGTACTGCCTGAAAAACATCAAATAATAAATATGTTCCCTTTGACATTTGTAAAAAGACAAGGTAGAATAAGTCTGTGTTCACATACCATCTTCGAAACCACTGTCTAAAGCCAATGAATGCCCTTTACGAACAGCACCTGAGCGAAGAGAGCTCGATGCATTCATTTTGGTTGTCGAAGACAGACCTCCAGGAAGTTTAGCAGAGGAATTACCAGACCCATTTCCACCTACTGGCAACACAGATGAGCTAACTGGTATTGTTGCATCTCCTGAAAGCCTTGTACTACGGCGTGGTCCAGTTTCAGAAAATAACCTTCCCGAAACCTGCAACATAATAGCCATGCCACCCATGAGATGAGTAAAAAATCCAAGAAAAGCCAAAGTAGAAGCAACAACAATATTGAAGCAGTTAAAACTTAAGCTATCATTTTCATGTTGTAGTGACATGGACAACTAAACATGCAACAAATACAGATATCAAGATAAAAATAGCCTATCTCATTGACATTCCATTATGCTAATTAAACAAGCAAAGCTAAACCATTCACCAAATAAGGATAAAACCCAGAGATTGGCATAAATAGAAATCTCGTAAGGGCCATACAAAGGCTCTTCAGTCTATATAATATGAGCACAGTGACTGAACAAGTACTCAAATGTCAGAGACATGAGCATGCACCTGAGAGTATGCAGCACGTGTGGAAGATGATCGGATGCTCTGCACTCACACCCAACCAAACGGAAAGAATGAGAAGGTAGAATTACAAGATCTGTGATGCACTTGGCTAAACAAAATGAAAATTTGGTTCTGGGCAATTTGGGTTCATTTTAACAGTAATATGCGGTAGTGTAGAAATAAAGGCTAGAGAGTATCAAGGCATCAATATGTAAATAAAAATCACATTTCAGAAGAACTAAATTGTAACATCCCAAAGAAAATGCAATGGATTTAATAATGAGAAACTGTGGAACAAATCATTCAAGAACGAATGACACACGATATTACCCAGCCCTTTGGAAAGCAAGCAACTACTTGATACGAAAGTTGGTGATTGTGTACAAGTTACAACAAAAGATGAAGCACTCTGGATATTTTTGAGAGAAACGGTTTGTGAAAGGGTATGTAATGAATGTCTGTAAAAATAAATGGTTTGTGAAAGGGTACGTAATGAATGTCTGTAACTTGGGGTCCTTTGTAAGCTACATGGATTTAAACTAAATGAAATCAATAACGTTTCAATTGCAACTACAGAAATCTAGGAAGACCTGAAGAAATAACTTAATAAGTAAAGGCATAGAGCAGTAGAAAGTACATAGTTTACATAACAATCCCCAGACTTCAATCCTAGACATTGACACCTCTATGATAAGAGACAAATCAATATCCAACAGTCCAATTTGATCTCCTTAACATAAATAGAACATGAATTAACTATCACAGGATAAAGCAAAGAGCTGGATTCTGCCTCGGGGATATTACTAATGGTTTTCAAGATGAAGTCTGAAAACAAGTTAACCAAAGGACAATGCCTGCAAGGCAATCTGATGTGTGCGTATACACATGTGCAAATGCAAGACTGTATAATATAAACTGATGAAGTGTCAATTGGGTCTAGGTCAGGCTGATGGGAGGAATGATTGTTATCCTCACCACCCAGGTTCAATCCTGCAAGTGACATGTTGAACTGTTAACGAGTATATTGTTGTAAAGACCTTGAGCCCTATATAGACAAAGCCTTGAGCTTCCGCAGAATCTGGTTTACCCTGGGTACCATCCTCGAAATGAGGGAGAAAACCCAGTGGGTTTCCTCAGGATATGTATTTCATGGGAAAAAATACTTCAAGCTTTAAGAATTCAAGCTTCTACAAAAAAAGGGAAAGGCCTCTCCCTAGGATCCAAAAGTTAATATCAAATCCGATATGTAAAAAAGATTTCTACAGTTTTGTAAATAAGATATGTACAATCTTGTTAACATGCAAATAAGATTTTTGGCATGGAGTAGATACCCTAGAAAACATCTAGATTAAAAGTGTAGAGTTAGGTAAAAATTAAACTTCTGTTTGCAGCTCATGCAGTGTATGATGTTCAAAGTTTAAACTCACTGGGTATTTAACATGAAAAAGTTGCAGAATGAATGAGTAAGAACCTTTCTTAATTTTCCTTCATCCATAAACTTCCTCCTTGGTCCTTGACCTGGAGCATTGACATTTGACCTTGGTGAGACCTCTCCAGCCATCACAGTAGGATTTTGCTGACCTTGTACATTTCTGTTCAAAGGTGGTGGAGCTGCTGTAGCAACCTGTTCAAATTGCAGAACGTTAGAAATACTAGACAGCACTAAACTCTAAAAATATACTAAATCATACTTTAATAGTTTATGTTGGCAATTTCAACCTTTATAATTTATAATCTATAAATTATTCATATTCGTTTAATTTTATGCTCGTCTTTTTTAAAACCCCAATCCTAAAATTTTGAGTTTCACTTCCCACACACAAAGTTCCTGCCAACTTTACATGAAAAATTAAATGTTAGATTATTTTTTCTTTAAGGAACAAAGCAAACAATCATGGAAATTTGGAAAACATAAACATGTGAAAGATAGCAGCACTTGAGCAAAAGAAGAATGGGATAGTCATCGCAATGACCACAAAACAGTCGACTGCTCAACTTTCTACTAATATATGTACATCATGAGTGAGCAAAATACCACAACATACTAATCAAACAAAGTAAAAGATACTCATTTAAATAAACATTAATAATCCACTGACACTAGGGAATGTTTTACAAATATCCAGTGGTCTATGACTGATCAGATTGCCAGTACATGATATTCATCTTAAAAACAAAGAAATAGAATCCCACTACAGAACTTTCTACAAATATCCAATGCTCCATGAATGATCAGATTGCCACAATGTATGAAGCAAATAATTTCAGAATATATTATATCTGCAGTACCTATTTCCAGAAAAACACACTATAAAGTTAGAAAAGTTTCCTGAATTTTCAATCTCATTAATTTCACATTTAAATAAACAAGGGCACAGAAAGGCAGATATGAAAATGTTAGGTTCATCTCATGCTACCTTGCCTTCTATTCATAGTGTGCAAAAAACAATTGCAGATGGCTAAGAACATATTAAGTTCATCTCATGCTCCCTTGCCTTCAATTTATACCATACGTAAAGTAACATAATATGAGTAGGAAAATAGATCATATAGAAAACAAAGGGATTTAGTAGGACAAACCGCAGAATGGCATGAAAGATCATAAGAGCAACTATAGTTAAAAGCACTAAAGTGAACAAGTTGTACACTAAAAGAACAACATATAGTACAATAGTGGCGGTAGGGCAAACATGCTACTTCCATAAATTTCTACTGTCAAATAAACAGAAATTATAACCCGAAGTTTAGATGCCAGTCTAACATCCTCCCTGACAATAATTAAACTATAACATTCAGTAAAGACCAATCCCACAAAAACCAGAATGTATGACTGTAGCAAAATAAATTGTCATAAACAAATACTGGAGCCTCTAGGAAATAGTGGAATGACTGACAGAGCCACAAACAAACTTCCTGACATTAGATTTCTGCAAAATCAGACTTCAACAACAAGAATAATCAGACTTCAACAACAAGAATTCTTAGTACACATATCAGACCTAATTTACAGAAAAGAGCTACTACAGCAAGTCTAGACACGAGGGGCACTTACTTGTGAGGGTACTGGAGAAGGGGTGCTGTATGCTGACATGTTCATTGAAAATGGTGTACTATGAAGTGCTATATTCCCAGCCCCTGAAGCAGAAGCATGACCTGCAGGCAATTCTCCACCACTGTTCCCAGATATTTGTCTTGCCTGTCTTGGACTTACATCATTAGAGTAGGAAGACCGACTAGATGGCATATTACGGTCTTCAGCAGCTGATGGCAAATATTGAGAACTTAATTCTAACTGGTATTGTTGTTGAAGGCGGAAAACAGCTGAATCGCCATAAAGTTCAGCTGCTTCTTCTTCAGCACCTGAGCAAAAAGATCATTTTTAAAATATGGCTTCCAATTGCAAAGTAATAGAAAATGGAAGTAAAAATCTAATGACATGGTTTATCATCACAATGCATTCAATTTCAATATAATATGCTCTTGGAAATATTAACAACGATCAGTATCAACCTATGCATCAAAAATATAAAAAAGATCTTTTATATATATTGAGTTTCTCAATGCCAACTTGAAACTTCTGTACATGCTTGCAGCTGTTGCTTTTTGTACCTAGGAAAGTGTTCCCCTGGTGACTTTTGCCAAAGTCATTAAAAGGGGAAAATTAAAGTGACCCTTGCAATTAATAACTTGAGATGAGTTTTTTATTTTCACTTTAGAGAATAAAGTGACTTTTTGATAAATTTAAGTGAGGTCAATGAAATTAATTTCGGAGAGAATTAGAAGTGCATTTAACCTCATCCATCCATCTAATTCATTTTGGGCCCTTGATTAGATGACTATTCAGCTTCCTCATTTAGACACCAAAAAGGCAAGGGAAGGCATTTTGCGTCTCATTCTGTTTTTCATGAGAGTTGGAGTGCACAGAAGGAGAAAAAATTGCAGGCAGAGAGAAAAGAAGAGAGGGCATGTTTCCCAAGAATATACAGCAACAGAATCACATTTCCGTACAGCACGTTTCCCGAGGAAATTTCTGGGCACATTTTTCTAGGCAGTTTTCTGGGCACAATTTTCGAGGTGAAAAAAATTGGGCACAGAATTCCATATAGTCTGTACAGTAGGCATGGAAATCGAGGCAGTCCGTACATTCCATTCAGTAAGCACAGAAATCAAGGCAGTCCGTACAGTACAGCCGTGGGCACAGAAATCGAGGCAGTCCATACAATCAGTTTGGCACGGTTTTCAGGGCAGCAAGTTGGCAGAAATTTTGACTGTAAAATTTCTGAATTCAGTCAATTTGCTGCACTGTGGTTGAGATAAGTTTATCTCTGTTTTTGCTGTACTTTCATTTTATTGCAGAAAATAAAATTCTCTCTCTACAACAGGTTTTCCCTGGAGGTTGGAGTTTTGACTGGGTCATTTGACCAAAAATTTCTGAGTCTTATTTTTTTTTGTGTGACTTTTTTAATTGCTGCTCATTAAAAGGAGTAAAATTCTTCTTGTGTTTTAGTCATAAATTGTTTATGAGAAATGACTTAATTTGCGGTTGAGAGTAAATTGGGTTGGGCATTAAACTATGATGAAAATGGTGGTTGAAACCGGGTTGGGAGCAATGTTTTAAAACTCGGACTCAAACTCAAAATCGGTTGAGGGTCAACT
Organism: Pseudotsuga menziesii; assembly: GCA_001517045.1. Lineage (NCBI taxonomy): Eukaryota > Viridiplantae > Streptophyta > Pinopsida > Pinales > Pinaceae > Pseudotsuga > Pseudotsuga menziesii. The sequence goes on from LPNX011133050.1 coordinate 684,220, forward strand.
CGGACTCAGACTCGAAATCGGCAATGACTCGGTAATGACTCGGCCAATTTGATTTTAATGACTCGGTTTACTAAAAACATAGTATTTAATTTTTAAAGAAAAAAATATTTTATTACTCCACTGAAGTACATAAAAACAATTGCTTTAGTGCTATGTCGCTATATTAGTATATACATCTATAAAGGGGAGATGAGAAAATTAACCTGATTAATTCCAATTCGAATTCTAAGTTTATGATGAAATTAGAATGAGATTCCACATTAAATTGGTTCATATCAATATTTTTAAAATATAAATTATATTTTATTACATATAAAAATATCATAAATAATTATATATATATAAATATAATCAATTATATTTAATATAATTTAAATCTATTTAAACTAACTAACATTTAATTCTTATGAAAAAAAGAAAAAAAACCAACATTTAATATATAATATAAATGACATTTAATAAATTTTATATTGAAGTTAATAACATTATACAAGGTATATAATATATGACAAATATAGTCGTATAACATCGTGTGCCGCACTGTTAATCACCATTTCCCGGCTATTGACTGTCGTCGATCACAATTTCTTGGAAACTAGCTATCGTCGATCACCATTAACTGACATGATTCATGAAGGTGTCCATCGCCAGAGCTTATGAGAGTAATCCAAGGTAATCCGTCAAAGCTTATGAGTGTTTGACGTCGTGCCTAATGTCGACCACATTAATCCAAGGAGAGACTTGGAAAACGTTAAACAATGAAACACGACAATCCAGGTCAGACAAAAATTGCCCAAGTTAGACAAAAATCGCCTAAGTCAGTCGGTCCATAATTAACTCGCCCGAGTTCGTCAATAAACATGTTGATTCATACATCAACTTGCCCACCAACCCGATTTAGCAACCGATTCGACTTGGTCTAAGGTCGACTCAACCAATTCAGCCGAGTCCAAGTCCGAGTCCGAGTGGGCTGAGTTTTAAAACACTAGTCGAGAGAATGCTGAGAAATTTACATGGTATCAAAGCTTTGTTAGAGAAAGAGCAGAATTCTACACAATGAAAAATTTCAGACTGTCGGTGATTTCTTTTGTCAGTGAGAAGCACCTTGTTGAGACTTGAACTTTGCAGTGAAAATGGCAACAGGACTTAGGTTGGAGGATAGGCTTGATGGGGCTAGGAATTTTGTCTCATGGAAAGCTAGACTAGTGCATACATTGGAGGAAAACGAGTTATGGGATGAAGTGGTTAACAATACAACAGCAAATCCTATTGTTGTTCCCGCTTCCACCGATGCGCAAGCACTTTCTGCCTTCAACAAGAAGGACAATAAAGCTAGAAGGATCATTCTAGATGCAGTTAAAGATCCTGTGATCCCACACATTTCTAGTAAAACCCGTGCATATCGGATGTGGGATGCTTTGACAAGCTTGTTTCAAAGCTCAAATGAAAATAGGAAAATGGTTTTGAGAGAGAAATTGAAGAGTATCAAGATGGCCAAAGCTGAGGGAGTG